>OX388314.1:5962394-6007663 GCA_947579605.1 Athripsodes cinereus | reverse complement strand
ACATTTTTTTTTAAATTTTATTTTTTCGTATAAAATACAACCAACTGATTTCAAATAACAGTGCCCATTAGTAGACAGATATATGGTCTTTTATTTAATATATTTCTATCATCGCTCGCTTAACTAATCCTGATGCTATGAACGATAAACGCTAAAGTGTTTCAACCGTACCCAGTCTACCCTATATATAGTAGGTTATATGTAATCCATTGGATTGGTCTGCAACGAGTTTGGATTTTCTTCTCCAATCCTCCCTATTTTCTACCAGTTTTTTTTAATTCTACGTATGTAGTTCATGCTACAATTCATGTCATTTTTCTAATATTTCTGCCATGATTCTTGTCCTCTGAAATGGTGATGAGCAGGTCTGGGTGCCTGATGTTGTGACCAATCCAGTTTGCTCGTTGTTGGCTAATTTTTTAAGGAGCTGCCTACTTTTGCGTACCCTGATTAATACCTCTTTGTTTTCGACATGCTCTTACTAATGGATCTTCAGCAAGCTTCTGTAGCACCACATCTCGAAGGCCATAATGAAGGAAGAGGTGCAAATACCGATTACAATGTAAAGCCAGCCGAACCAACAAATACCAAATATTTCTACAATTAGCCTACAACACATGTATCAATTTCAATACGCCATAACATTACAATACCTACTCGAGCTGAAAGGAACTACATAATAGACAAAGCCTTTACAATAATTCTAAGGATTCATTCTTTATATAATAATAAGCATACAAGGTGTATAAACAAACACAACAACTTTACGTTATTTGTATTTAAGATGTACGGACATTATGATATTGAAAAGCAATAATACAGTCATATTATTATGCCAAGATTACTCATGTTATAGGCAAGTAATGGAGTATAAAAACTAAGCATGTACTTTTACATTATGTACCGATCCTCTTGTAAAACATACAATGCATTTATATACTGTTTGTAATTGAAATAAAATTTTAATGGAATATTTTTTATGACATAGGTATCAGGTATATAACTTGACATCGTTTGTGCTCCAACTGTCCGATTTTGTGAAGATTTTCCAAACGAAAATGGGCCTAAAAAGGCAGAATTTTATTGAGTATTAAATAAATATGGTCCTTAAAAATGTTTTGAAGTTTAACATTAATTAAACCTTGTTATTTTTGAAGGACGACAAAAAAATAAAGGAGAAAATGCCTATAATAGCAGTCATTTCAAAAATTGCTTTTTCATAATAACCTATTTGTTCATTATATGCAGTTAGTTCACTGCCTACCCCACTTGTGAAAGTCGGTGTGATGGTATAGATAAATAGATATTAATATTATGTATCTATTTATACATGTATTGTATGTATACAGGGGTTTAACGTATTGAAGGCTTTGGCCGTGAATATATGTAAATAAATAAATAAATATTATGTAAAAAAAGAAGATGACAATTTTCAAAAAACTATGGCTCTCTAAAATATCACACATTTCCTATGTATTTTAATAATTTTCTCTCTAATTCATCAGGGAAAGTAAAAAATACAAAATCATGCTAATGACTATAATAATACCACGAACTCTGCACATTTTAAGGTATTTGTAGATGTGCGGGTCTCAAGGTGGGGTCTGCTACATCAGCTGGGTCCACCGCCCACTGACATGTTAGGTTGGAGATGTCAATACTGGTTTAATGATACTGATGGACTGGAGAGATATTAAAATAAAAAAGAGACTGTCACCCTAACCGATAAATAGGAGTCTTTGGACTGCTCAAATATCCAGGAAAAGAGGTTATTTCAACATTAATGACTAGTTGGAAGATCTCGTGTCCCTGCAATAAACTCGCCCATTATGCAAAATTATTTGTTTATACCATGTAGTAACCATATAATTTGTTTCCAAATATTTTGTACAATAAAGTTTATTATGTATTATTATTATAATAATTACAATTATGCAAAAAATACATTATTTTAGGCTCTATTGTGTTTAATAACACAATTTATCGGAATATTCAAATTTGTATATGATTTGCATGAAATTGAAACTGTCAAGTTAGTTAGTAGACCGCACCACTAGAGGGCATATGTTTCGCATTAGAAGCATAATATACAAACATACCTCAGTACTTACATATGCATGCAAATTTCATCAGAATAAAAAATATATTTTTCCCGAAGAAAAATCCCACATCATAAATGAATTTATTTAATACAGGTGCCATAAATCAAGTTTTAATGAAACGGGATCATAAAGTATTTCATTAAAAAAATGAATTCCATTTATGCATTTCAACATTTTCAACTTCCAAAGTGCATCATAATGTTTGACCCACGAGACCTTGAGATATTCAATAACATGTGTTTCCGATAGCTATTATGCAATCCTGGTGTATAAATAAATTAATATTAAAGTTCATTCACATGTATGTTTAGTTTGTATAATATATTATGTATAACTTATGTGATTATTGTATAAAGCTCCATATATATTGTATATCACCTTTATACTATCCGCAAAGAAACAGATAAAAAATTCGTCCAAGTGAAATCCCACGTGTATTTCTGGACAAAAAATGTATACGTATCTCAATTATTGATCAAAATATTGCAGATAATGTAAAGGCATATCTCAAAATATGGTGACATAAAGGTGGCTAGTTGTTTTATGGTAATTCTTGGATTGATTACACTCACTATTGACCTGCAACACCTTCATAATACAAGCATACTACTGCTAAATATTAGGGTGTTTGGGGTATATTTGAAACTCTCTCAGATATGTCTCTGTGCTACAACACAAAAAATACGGATGATATTCTATTTCAGGTGCAAATAACAGTGGGCGAGTATGAAAGCTAGTTCAAGCTAACTAAGCTTGATCAATAAAGTGTTTTTAAATCCAGTTTAGAATGCAAGAATGTGTAGTGTTTCGAAAATTCAAGTTATAATATTAAAATATTATTAGTAAAAACAAACAAAAACAAATGAATAAATTGACAACATTATCTGCTACGCACTATGATCATATTATGTACTAATAAAATTTAAAATATTTATATTTAAAATTCAATTTAAAATGGATTATTAATTTTTTTTATCTCTATGCAAAACACTATTTATCACAAATATGAAATCAACAAGGAAAAATGTAGAACATAATCTCTTTCTAAAAACAATATTTATTTTGCAGCATAATATGATAATAAATAATAATTTTTTTTTTTTTTAGAAAAGATATATCTGGGTTTTGTTATACCTAAACCCAAATACAACCTTATACACCTTTCACACTAAGCTAAAAGCTTGTGCCGTGAAAGGGGAGTTTGCCGGCACCTGGGATCGAACCACGGACCCCCTGTTCTGAAGGCCGAGACTCTACCTCCAGGCTACCGACGAACTCATTCTAAGACATTAGATCAATTATGATGGGATCTAATGTCTTAGAATTTATACTGTACAGTGTTCTTGAGGTGCTTTGTCACGTGGGCGACACTCTAATGTTGTTCAGAAATAATGATGTGAAAATTCTTGAAATGTCATTTTAAGTCATTATTTTTATATTATGAAATATTTATGTCATGTATTTTAAATGAGCTAAACTATTTATATGAGCTAAGCTACTAAACCTATTGAGGAAGTGAAAATAATGTGTAAGAGTAGATTAAATCATCATGGGGTGCATCCAGATAGTAGGATGCAAACGTCAATCAATCTTCAATCATACGGTGACAATTTCGGAGCATTCTCCGAAGAAATATTCGAATCAATGCCTTCGTAACCCGTATAAGGACGAGAAACGACGGCATTCATTCGAATATTTCTTCGGAAAATGCTCTGAAAATGAAGATTGATTGACATTCGCATCCTACTATCTGGATGCTTCCATTGGCATGAATCTGTCCTTTCTGCCTACTTCACATGGAATGTAAAATGATTGTGGTTTGTCAAAATCTAGTTATTATAGCACTTAAAGGAAACAATGTGTTGATACGTTAAAATGCTGCATATGAAAATAATTTTAAAATATAAATTGGTACTGTTTCTTATAGATAAATCTATTTTATACTCAATCCTGATGACGACAATTTGTTGATGAAAACAAGGCGTATTTGTGGTATATGTTATAAACTTAAGGTTGTTACTTTTATATTTCAAAATTATTTTAAATGTTGTTTCACAATGTTAACACTGAAACATTAAATTTAATGATGTATGTAATTCTTTTTAAAACAAAAAAGAGAAAATATTATCTAATGATAAATTAAAATTGTACTTACATTGTAATCTGCAACGAACTGTGTCTAGAGGATAGAAGGTAGCCATCCCAACAACACTACCCTGAAACAAAAATATAAATATAACTGTCTACATAAAATCACTACATTTGTAATGTCGGACACTTCCTCAGAGTTAAGGGACTGAATATAAATAAGAAGTCAGACAATAAAGAAATTTCATATGTTATTTTTTTGGTGTTAAGCTATCTATTATTGGATAAGAGATTGTGTGTGTAACAGCGGCCACAAAAGAAGAATGTGGAATAAGAGTTGTGTGATAACCAGAGATGTGACGTATTTCAAATAAAAGTATTTAAAATACAAATACAAAATACAAAATACGTATTTGTATTTTGTATTTCAAATACCTTTTTGTAAAAAGTATTTTGTATTTTATTTGAAATACTTTTTTTGAGTATTTTGTATTTTACACAAAATACTTTTACAAAATACCTTTTTATTGTTTGAAACAAAATTCTGCCATTAATTGATATGCGCGTACGCAAGCTTTTTTTGCCAATTTGTTGAATTACAAATACAACGTTTCCATTAGAGTACTCCATGTTAGAGATATACACACATAATAATGATGATTGAACAAATTATACATGACGCCGTTTAACGATCCATGGCCATTTCAAGGGCGCTGTGATTTCTCCTGAATGGTAGCATTTTCAATTTTGTCTGAAGGCAATCTATTCCAGGCAGATGACGCTGCGACTTTGTTTCTTCTTTCTGCAAATTTAGAGGTATTTGCCCTTTTGAGTTCAACGAGTTTAAGAAGCTGAGCACAGCCTTCGCCACACATTTTCGTCAGCGGCACAGCTCAGTGGGTAGTGTGCTGCCTTGTGGACAGTGAGACACAGTTTAAACACCAGCATCTCTAGGACTCTCAGTTAGTGTAGACTTCTTAGTAGTGAAGTTATGTGGCAGCTCTTATTCTCTCTGTAAATGATCCGGAGGCAACACTAAAAACCATCTGAAGACGATAAGGAAGAGTCTGGAGCAGTCCTGTATACTGTATGTATTAGTGATGTAACGAATGTCTGATTTTGGATATTCGCGAATGCGAATGCGAATGCGAATATTTCATGCCGACATTCGCGAATGCGAATGCGAATATTGACTTGAAAATGGTATAGGAATTTGAAATATTCTAAAACTCCTCGGTTTTCTTAAAGAATATTTTCTTGCAGTACCTTTTTCCACAATGTACCGGGTAAGTATCCGGTACTTTCACCGAATTACTGATTTGTTTCTTCATTTACATGGTACACAACAGATGAAAGACATATAAATATAAACATGTAAGCGACAAAAACATTCCAATAGTCTTACATCGAAACAGTGCATACTTCAGCAATAACACACAAAACAATTATAGAAAATCTTACACATAATATAGGTATTAATTCACAATACATCCAATCACCCATTCCTATTACAAATCGCTGCTCACCCAATTTCGCACACATACCTAATACATTCATTCGCATAAACACATTCACACTTCACTAATGTATGCAATAACAATACAAAAAAACTCTTAAAAAGAAAAATCAAAAATTTAAAAATTTAAAAAACAGTCTAAAAATTAATACTATCCCAAACACTTCACATTTTATCAAACATATACATTTTTTTTAATATTTATTTCATCTTATTCTACCCTCAACTCTCCTTTCTCACAAACCTGACGTAATTGGCACTTTAAAATTCTATAAACAGGGTTTCTTGAGTCTGCAATCGTTTTTGTTTTTTTTTAATGAAGAACGGAAAACAAGATCTTGTTAAAGGAAGCATTCTAAAGTTAACCCTATCTAAAATATTAGGCACATCGTATTCGGACAAGCATATTTTTCTCAGGTTGCATGCATCCAGCAAAACTCTTCACAATTCCAATTTAGGCAAATCTTTAATAAATACAGGATAATGCAATCTCTTCCTAACCAAACGAATGAATTTAGACTGAGTTCTCTCAACTTGATCGACATATTTTTTAAAATGTGGATTCCATACAGAGGAACAGTCCTCCAGCTTGGAGCGAAACAACGATAAGTACAAGTACAAATACGATTCATATAACCTAAATGACTTTGTAGATCTCAGAATAAATCCCAGTATTTTATTGCTCTCTTCGATAATTTTGTTCACGTGATCATCAAAGTGAAGCTCAGAGTCAAACACCACACCTAAATCTCTAATCTTATTTACTTCTTTTAAATCATGATTATGGATATAGTAAATTTATCGAATTTTGTTTCTATTTTTGGTAAAAGAGATCAGATTACACTTCTCCAGATTCAAGTGCAAGTTATTTCTTTTACAGTACTCGTGTAGTCCTCGTCAAGCATTTCATAGTCAAACAATAATTGAATTTGACAGTATATTTTTAAATCGTCCGCAAATAATAGAAGCTCTGAGTGGTCAAAGCACTTTTTTATGTTGTTTATGAATATCGTGAAAAGTAAAGGACCCAAAGAAGACCCCTGAGGGACACCAGATGTAACACTGACACTGCCAGATGAGTAACCGTTAAGTTTAACTGTCTTCAATCTATCAGAAATATATGAGTCAATCCACCTTAGTTGAAAAAAGTCGATGTTCTACTTTATCAAATGCCTTTTGAAAGCCGATATAAATGGCATCCAACTGTATACGATTGTCCATAGCTGAGAAAAAAAATCAGATTTGTTACTGTCGATCTTCCACTCATGAATCCATGCTGCTCTACAAGAAGATACGGTTTCAGGAAAAAAGTAATTTGTTCACGAACCATACCCTCAAATATTTTTGAAATAGGTGATAGAATTAAAATTGGTCTGTAGCTACGAACGTCCGATTTGCTGCCAGATTTATGTAAAAGGAATAATACTAGCCATCTTCCATTTGCATGGAAAGCATCCTTCTTGTAAACTCCTAATTTATTTATCGTGTCGAAACCCAGAGAAAAAACCCATCAAACTGATTTCCAGTACTGCGCAAAACGCTCAGCAGGTGGAGATGCGTCAAAAATATCCTCCATAGTGCAAGTGACAGGGCACAATGGACACTCCAACAAGTGTGGCATAGTCTGTGCTGCACCACAGTCACACGCTCCGGATTCGTCCTGTAGGAAGCCCAATCGTTCTCTATTGTCGCGGCAGTTTCCTACACCAGATCTCAGTCGATTTAGGGTTTTCCATGTCCCATAGTCTAGATTGCCTCCTGCAGCAAGGTGTTCTAATAAATGTCAGATACAATGGTTTGGTTAAATGACTTACACATCTCTTTAATATATTGGTGCTAGACCATCAGGGCCAACTCCTTTTGTCTCATCTATACCTAATAAACGTTTATGAATATCAGATTTCAAGATATTAACCATGGATAAACATGAGTTAGTTAAAATATTTTCCAATTCTTTAGTATTAGAATCATGCAAATTATTCAGTGAAAATACAGAACCAAAAAACGTCGAAAACAAGTTTGCAATCCCCTCTGGATCGCTCGAAGTCTGGTCACCGTCACCCATTACCCTTGGATAGCCTCTAGATTCTTTAAGGGAATTCACGAATGAAAAGAAAGACTTGACATTGCCCTTAAGTGACTTCTCAGTGTTATTAATAAAAGACCTATAATCGTGATTCTGCGACAACTTCAACTGAGCTCTTAGTTGAAAAAATAAATTGTAGTCAGAATCATTACGGTTCATCTTCAACTTACGCCAAGCCTTAGACTTCTCTTAAACAATAACAGAATTCTATTAGAGAACCATTTGGGAAAATTATTAGGTGACACCCTCTTCATATGTAGGTGTATGCTTCTCAATTATTGGCAAAACATAACCATAAAAAGATTCAATCATCTTATTCACCGGTCCGTTTCCCAAAACACTGACCCAATCAACACTTTGTAGTTCAAAATTTATTTCCGAAAAGTTTGACTTAAAGTATATTAATTTCTGGATCATATTTTGAGACAAATCCTCAGCAATTTCAAACTCATAATCTATCAACAGTGAAGGATAGTGTGAATCCTTACCAACCAGTGGAGAGTCACATCTGGTAACAGAACACGGAATAGTTGAAAGACCTAAATCCAAGATAACTTGATTGCTGTTATAAACTCCGTTAGACTGAAACATATTGAGAAAATATATAGATTCTATCAAATACTGCGCAACAGGACACGAATAAGAATACTGAACAAAGATTGAATCAACATCGGGGTCTTTTTTCCATTGGATTGTTGGGATATTGGAATCTCCAATAAGACAAATATCCGTTTTGCCGTAATAGCTGATTAAACGTTCAGATATACTTTAAAAAAAAAGATGTTTTAAGTATCTAAGGATGTGGAAGGCGGTATATACATATACTACACCCAGTAGCGGTGAGCATTTTTTCATGCGTTACCGATGAAAAACGAATACTGGTAAAAAAAACTTTCACCAGTATCATCCCAAACAAGAGTGGATGAATATCCTAGTGTCCGATCCACAGCAATTAAGACCCCACCTCCATCCCTTTTACCACTCAACATGAAATCCCTATCCTTGCGGTAAACTGTATATTCGTTTTGAAAAAGTTCGCTGTCAAATATGCCACAATTTAGCCAAGCTTCCGTCAGAACAATTATATCATAACTATTTGCAAATAAGTTTGCTCTAAACTCCTCGATCTTAGTCTTCAAGCCCCGAAAATTCTGAGAGAATACTTTAGTGTGGTTCACCTTGTAGTATGATATAAATATTCCTTAAATAGAATATAAAATTATTGTAGGGCCCTATACTCATAGCAGTTGTAATACTTAAAACAAACATATAAATTAAATCTCCACAAATGCATATTTCTCCTAATAATAACATCATCAAGCAAACGAACACAGGAAACAATACAACAAATGTGGCCAACACGGAACAGACCAGATACTTTATTACTAAAATACCTAATATTCGCAAAACATTCGCATATTTTTTTGCGAATGCGAATGCGAATACTTTGAAATATGCGAATATTCGCGAATGCGAATGCGAATGCGAATATTCGTTACATCACTAGTATGTATGATGTTACAGTAGTCCATACGATTTCAGATTTGGATTATCCATTCTGATTTATTTTGCAGCCCAAGTCAGGAATTCTCTTACCTGCTTGATGATACTCAATCCATTTATGACAATTTTCGGCTTATCTCTTCTAACAACCGTACATTTTGTCATGACTTAGTTAATTTTTTTTTCTATTTTGACAGTTCTTCCTAAGGCTCATCCTCATTGTCTGCAAGCAATGATATATCGAATCATGTCAACCCTTTCTCCATTTATGTATACTCTTGTCCAGTTTTTCATTCATCAATGGCATTAATCATTTGTCTGCAAGCAATGCTATATTGAATCATGTCAACCCTTTCTCCATTTATGTATACTCTTGTCCAGTTTTTCATTCATCAATGGCATTAATCAATTGTCTGCAAGCAATGTTATATAGAAACATGTCAACCCTTTCTCCATTTATGTATACTCTTGTCCAGTTTTTCATTCATCAATGGCATTCATCAATTGTCTGCAAGCAATGCTATATCGAATCATGTCAACCCTTTCTCCATTTATGTATACTCTTGTCCAGTTTTTCATTCATCAATTGTCTGCAAGCAATGCTATATCGAATCATGTCAACCCTTTCTCCATTTATGTATACTCTTGTCCAGTTTTTCATTCATCAATTGTCTGCAAGCAATGCTATATCGAATCATGTCAACCCTTTCTCCATTTATGTATACTCTTGTCCAGTTTTTCATTCATCAATGGCATTCATCAATTGTCTGCAAGCAATGCTATATCGAATCATGTCAACCCTTTCTCCATTTATGTATACTCTTGTCCAGTTTTTCATTCATCAATGGCATTCATCAATTGTCTGCAAGCAATGATATATCGAATCATGTCAACCCTTTCTCCATTTATGTATACTCTTGTCCAGTTTTTCATTCATCAATGGCATTCATCAATTGTCTGCAAGCAATGCTATATCGAATCATGTCAACCCTTTCTCCATTTATGTATACTCTTGTCCAGTTTTTCATTCATCAATTGTCTGCAAGCAATGCTATATCGAATCATGTCAACCCTTTCTCCATTTATGTATACTTTTGTCCAGTTTTTAATTTCTCTTTCATTCATCAATGGTTTAAATATTAAATACTTTTGTCTTACACCTTGTTCGACTATTTGTAAAAAGTATTTTAAAAAGGTATTTTAAAAAAGTATTTTGAAAATACGTATTTTGTATTTAAATACCATTTTGAAAAAGTATTTAGTATTTTGTATTTGAAATACAAAAATTCAAAAGTATTTGTATTTTGTATTTAAATACTTTTTTGAAAGTATTTTGCACATCTCTGGTGATAACCAAGTTGAATATAAATTTATTTATTCAAGCAATGGCTTTAAATGGCTTTTGCCTTTTACAATTGAAGTGGTTTAGACATATAAAAACAATGAATAAGTACAGTGACAAAAAATATAAACATGGCTGTGAGAATGGGTACTCGGAGATGTGGCCCGCTGAGGATTAAATGGCAGGAACATGTAGATTATGACCCAAAGACGGACACCTGCTGAGTATGATGAATGGGAGAGCATGTTTGAGGAATAGCATGGATATGATGGAAGCAAAATGCATGTACAAAGACAGGAGGAAGTGGTGCTCTATCCTCTCTATAAAATGAAAATAAATAAATAGATTAAATAAGAATCTTGTCTACATACAGGCATCCACTTCAAAAATTATATACATTACATTAAATATTTCAGATTCAATCAAGCCAATTTTTGACTTGTCAAAAATATTTATTTCTGGATTATATATTCGAGTAATAGACCTGTACTATCATGTTTTCTGTTTGCGACGTCATAGGATATATCCATGGCGCTGCTTGTATGAAAACAGTCGGTGGGATATGTTATGAGAATATTGTATGAGTATAGCTTATGATGTCACACGTCGTTTTTGTGGGCACCGAGCCCATATTCCAAGACCCAATATTCAATAGGTCACCACAATTTTTGGAATCAGGATAACTTTCTCTACCAAATAAAGTCAAAAGCTACCATTTTGAAGTTTCCTATTTTCCTTTTTCATTAAAGTGATTTTGTGCCAATGGAGAGATTGCTTTCTATGACATTATCATCTATTTTTATCTGTAAACCAAACCCATCATTTCTGACCTGCAGTTTTTTTGCGATGTAACCCAATTTTATATATTTATTTATAGGTAAAATGAAACACATATCGGTATGAATGTTAGAAAGCGTTTTCTTGTTTTCAATTTAAACTGAATGTAAAATTGTAATTCAGAACATAAATGACAGATGACCAAAATCTTTATCGTTTAAAGTATTGCTAAATTATTGGGTTGGTTCAAAGAAATTACAAATTGGCAATCAAAACGCCATTGCTCGCCACAATGCTGTCACCTAAATAGTTATGTAGTCGAACAAACTGTATAAGTAATCACATACTTTAGTATTATGTCATCGCTCACATTTTGTAGCCAACCCGCGGCCCGTGGGCCGCATGCTGCCCGTTGAGTGTCTACGTGCGGCCGTAAAACTAATGTAAGTTATCAATGATGTTTCAATAAGTGAAACATAGTTGTATTTTTTATTCATAATATGTAGATATACATTATTCATTACTGATAAAAAGTGTTCATTTCTTGTCTCCACGTCATAATCTTTTTGGTTCACCGAGGTTTTAACTTTTTTTTTATTAAAAGTTAATAAAACTCTTTTAATATATAATAAATCTATTATGACATAATTTAGATACAACATACCTATTAAAAACTAGACAGTATTTATATAGTTTCAAAGTGCAAAGCAAAAAACACTCATTTATCGGGGGATTAAATATGTTTTAAAGAAGAAAGTTTAATATAATATATAGACGTAAACATACAACGTAAAAAACAGTGACAAAAAACAGGCAGGAAAAATGCAAATGGGATGCTTGAAGTCATATGCTTGTATATAAGGAAAACTAAAGGAAAGAAATAAATGCTGTGTGCCACACATTGGAAAAAGTAAAAGATCAAGGGGAGATCTGTATCTGATAATAGATTTATGATTGATAACTATTTTCGTTGGTTTTTAATAATTTTTTTCGTTAATTTGCATTTTATAATTTTAACGTGGAGTGCCAGAGTGATATTTGATACGTGATCAAAATTTTGTATATTCATGTTTTTAAATTCTTACAGCTGCAATGATTCCAGCAAGATTTGAATCGTTGTATAAATATAATAATAACAAAATGTAGGCGTGTTGAGACAACCTGAATGTTACATATTATTTTAATTGTAGCCCATGTTACAGGATGATAGCTGACCTCTGCAAGATTTACCTTTTAATCTGCACTAAAATGTGTTATTTTGCTATAAAATAAAAAATTAATGAAAATGAAGTGGCTGAATTGAAAGTAGGTACTTTTTTATTATTTCATATCTGTTTGCTTCTCTCGTATAGAGCTACATCGGAGGAGTTAAGTTGAAAGATTTCACACGGAGGTTTTGGCGGTTTGGCCGGCCAGCCCTTTAGGCTGCCCACTGCCTCCGGTGTGGACAAGATTTGTTAAGTGTAGAATTTTGGATAAATGGAAGTCTTCAGACTTCTCCGCTATCCGGGTGGTCGGTGGGTGCTTCTATGTATGTTACAACTGAGGTAGCCAGTAGGCTTCATTGTTTTCACAGTTTATTTTTCCAAATTTTCCCAAACTTTTTGCGAATAAAATCTTCATATTTGGGAACTAATGCTCCATCAAAGGACCTTAACACAATTTGAATTTCCAAGAGATATTTTTAAAAGATGGGTAATGAAAATTCCTACAGTAACATTCATTTCTGAATTATTGAAATTAGTCTAGAATGATTAGAAAATATTGATTTCACAGACAAATAGCTGTTTGACTGACAGTAACATACATAATAGCTGTGAATAAAAAATGTAGAATAGAAATGATGAAAACTATTTCGCCTTGCGCTAAGAGAAGGTTGAAAAGACAATTGAACATTATCTGTAGATTAACTTACTGTAGCCCCCGAGACAGCGTGTACCAGGGTATCATAGCTGAGGAGACTCCTATCAGCCATGGTAGAAATAGTTCTTTGACTGATAACACCACAATTAGATTAATAATTATAATCGATAATAATCCAATTCTTATCAGAGCGCGTCAAGACGCGCGAAACACGATTAAACACAAACTCAGCAACGTCTTCTGCGTGACTACCTATCCGCCGAAACTTTAAATCGATTGTGATAAATAGAACTCATATTCACGTTATAAACAACACATCCGCGAGGAAAACAGCGAAATAAAGTTTGAAATGATAATGGAGGGGGTGTCGGCCAAATTTTCCTACCACTTTTTGATTTTTCACATGCCGCTGCGCAATGTTACCACAAAAAACTTCATTATATGCCTGTTATTTTTTTATTCCAACTTCCATCAAATTCGTTGATAAAATTTTACATTGTTTTAACCTTAAAATCGTTAATTTGTACCTAAATTGTATTTTTTTTCATGCAATTATTTAAAAAATATATTTTTATGGATTCTAAACCTAAAATAACGATGCATAAAATTATGTGTTCGTATAAATAATCCATAGTTTTACAATATTTTTATAGTACTGGTAATAATTTATACACAAATGTCAAAGTTTTATTGTGTTTTCAGCACTGCCAATCGTATTCATTTTATTTCAGAGATACCAATATGACAAGAAAGTTAGAAGTAATGTCAAAATTGCTGTAATGTTTTGTTGAATGACAGCTTGTGATTTTTTATGTGAATCACAGATTGATGTGAATTTTCAATTTTGTAAAAATGGTGAAGTCTTCGGCGTTTAATGTTGATGAAAATGCTTGTGTGCAAAACCTATTAAATTTAGCATCTCATGGAAATGCCATAATTGCAGAAATATTACGGCTTAAAGATAATATTCCACCGGTTTTCAGGTGTGTATTTACATATATTTTCAAAACATCAATCAGAGAACTTTTTCAATGATGTTACCCAGAAATATCAATGTGTTGAAATTATTCAACTGCTTTTATTGTTTTTTAGTTTGGAAACCAAAGAAGACCAGACTAAATATGGAGAAGTTATACTTGATTTCAATTATTTCAAAAATTCTGATGCATTAGAAAAGAAAATATCGAACAATCCTGTAAGATCTTTTATTTACTTTTTATAATTATTCATTCATTCGTACTATCACACCATTTCCCACAACTGGGGTAGCCAGCGAAACAACTGCATGTAATAAACATGCGGGTCACCTTCTGTGTGCCAATTGAAGATAAAGATATTCAGGATGTGTGGCATATCTGATCGCTGAATTGAAGATGTTAAATGTCTTGTATGAGATATTTTACCAATACCTGAACTTTACGGTACACTCGAAAACTTTTAGAAAAAAGTGGGAGAATTTTTTTACATATAATTATTTGAACATTTATTTAGAAGCGCTTTCTCTGTGTCTTTAAGCAGCACCTAATGTAATAATATATTTTGCTTTTAATTGTAGAATTTACAAGAATTAGACGATGAAGTGAAAGAAACTCACGAGTCTATAATAAAAAGATTTTATTTAGCATTTGAGAACATCTACCAATATGTGAGTGATCTCAAACTGTTCTTGGAGCAGTTGGCTGAAGGAGTCTTTATACAACAGTCAATGGATACTATTCTGCTTGATAATGAAGGGAAACAATTACTGGTAAACATATATTGATTTATCCAAATGAGGTATATGTCTTCAGCCAGAGAAATATTAATGTTCACAGAAAAAAGACAGACGCAGTTAGATTTCAAAGTCTTCAGCGTTAAAGTAATTTGTTTATTAATTATTTGCTGTACATTTATTACGAGCAATTATTACACATAAAAAATACATGTACATTAAATAATCAATATACAAAGGGTGAGTTTATCGCAAACATGCGATTTCTTTCAACTGACCCTGTTTTATTCACTGTGTCGGTGTTTAGGTAGTAGAATTCCATATCGAAATAAATAAAACAAGCGTTTTATTCTACTATTGTTTTATTCGGTTGACAATGTCCTTATAAGACGAAAGACGTCTCTCTCACCGAATAAAACAATAGTAGAATAAAACGCTTGTTTTATTTATTTCGACCCTGTTTTATTTTTTTCTACAATTATTTTGTATTGAAATGCTCAAAAGTTTGAACCTAAAGGTATATTTTTCTTGAAATCTTCCACTGCATGTTCAGTAAATCATCAGTGTAGAATAATTATTTTTATTTTACTATTGTGTTATAGTGTGAAATCCTCTACTTGTACGGTGTAATGTTGATAGTCTGTGAGACATATATACCTGGTCCAGTGAGAGAGAGACTCCTGGTGTCCTGGTACAGAGCCACGGCCTCCCACATGCAGACCAGTATGGACAAGGTGTGTGAGTTACTCAGGGATACAGGATATACCAACTCACCCACATCTAGGAGACCACAACATTATCCTGATGAACTGTTTAGGTAATCCATATTAGGCATATTGTATGCCATCTAGAAATATGTCACAGTTGGAAAAAGTTGATTTTGAGTAGTAAAATTAATGTATCCATGCAGTTCTCAAAACAAATTAGGTGTCTCACTGTTTTCTGTAAGTTTGAATGACTGGTAAAAGACAGGTATTTGTAAAATATCTCTTAAGAAACATTTAACATTTTCAGTTTAGCGACAAGACCTGTAACTCATGACTTTTTTTTTTGCATAAAAAGAATGACTTTAGTTTTTTATCATCAACTATATCATGCAATCAGTTCACCGACCACTTACTTATAGGAGATGGTATAGAAGTATAGAAAAAAGTGGAAACCCTATTTTTACCAAAATTTCTAAAGTTCTTCTATAAACAAATTAGGATGTATTTGAATTTGACATTATTACCACAATATTACTCTTCTCTTTTTAGACGAGTAGCCATAGATGAATCTTTTATAGAGGTGGTAATCAACAGATTAAGAAGTGAAGATATTTACGGACAGACAAGCATTTACCCTCTACCAGAACATCGCTCTACTGCTCTTGCAACTCAATCTGCTATGTTAGTGACGGTGCTCTTTTTTTCGTCAAACACACTTGTGAATGAATCAGCTAAAATGAGAGAAGTCGTGGATAAATATTTCCCAGATAATTGGATTGTTTCAGTTTACATGGGAATCACTCTGAATCTTGTTGAAATTTGGGAACCATATAGAGCTGCTAAATCAGCGCTAGCTAACACAGTCAATACTAAAAACATCAAAGACTTGGCTTTAATACATTCCTCACAAATTAAAAAACTCATTCCTCAAACTGCAAAATTGCTACAAGAAGGTGTTCTGAAAGAAGAAAAGTTATCTGACAATATAAATAAGATATTAAGTCTTATCCGAGAATGCAACGTAACACTGAGATGGTTAATGCTTCATACAAATACAACTGTCATTCATTATGATAACTTTAAAAGAAGCAAACAAGTCAGACAACAAACAATCACAGAATCAAAGTACGAGGCTATGGAATTATTCCAACTTCTTATAAATACATCTCTGCTTGAGTTACGTGTTAAAGATATGTTGAGAACATTACTGAATAACAAGGAAATGAAATGGGAAGAACAGAAAAAGGAAGCTAAGGAAAGAATCACCGAGCTAGCCGATGTATTTTCAGGGGAAAAACCTTTACCAAGAGTTTCCAAAAATGAAAATCTTCAAAAATGGTTTATACAGATTGGTAAACAGATAGACTTATTGAAACACGATGATATAGCTTCATCCAGTAAAAAGATTG
Organism: Athripsodes cinereus; assembly: GCA_947579605.1. Classification (NCBI taxonomy): domain Eukaryota; kingdom Metazoa; phylum Arthropoda; class Insecta; order Trichoptera; family Leptoceridae; genus Athripsodes; species Athripsodes cinereus. The sequence continues at coordinate 5,990,559 of OX388314.1, read as the reverse complement.
TGCAACTCATACAAGCTCTGGAAGATGTTCAAGAATTTCATCAGCTACATGACATAATGCAAGTGAAGCAATGGCTAATAGAGTGCAGGGAAGAGCTGAGAAACATGGTGAGAGGTGGTGGACTCACAGATGATAGCCTCGTAAATTTACAAGTTTGTTCTGATCTTACTTATGGCTGGTGTGTAGCTAAAAAGTTCACTGATCTAGGACGAGACGCACTCAAAAAAGATCCTACCCTTGTGTCACATTTAAGAGCTGTATTTCTTAAACTGGCTTCCGCACTTGAAATACCTTTGCTACGAATAAATCAAGCAGCTAGTCCAGATCTATTATCCGTGTCGCAGTATTACAGCAACGAACTTGTTGCTTACGTTAGAGAAGTTCTTCAAATCATTCCCGAAACAGTGTTTAGTTTACTAGAAAAGATTATTGAACTACAAACAGCTGTGATAAAAGAGTTGCCATCGCGAATTGAAAAGGACCAATTAAAAGAATACGCTCAATTGGATGAGAGATTAGAAGTTGCCAGATTGACCCATTCCGTTTCTGTTTTTACAAGTGGAATCCTAAAAATGCGTACTACATTAGTTGGTGTGATTTGTATTGATCCAAAGCAGTTATTGGAAGATGGTATAAGAAGTGAAGTTTCTCGGCTTGTTAGTGGAAGACTCAAGACAACTTTGATGTCATCTGGAGGATCAGACCTTTCTCTTCGATTACAGCAACTATCAAAGCATATGGATGGTTACAGAAGATCATTTGAGTACATTCAAGACTATATCAATATACATGGCCTTAAAATTTGGCAGGAAGAGGTATATATTCCACATTATTCAGTTACAATATACAGGTGATTTGCAAAAGACTAATTTTTTCCCTGTTTCAGGTAACAAAGATTATAAATGAGAGTATAGAAGAGGAATCTATTAGACTGTCTAGACTTAAACCTTCGCAACATACAAACCATCCTTATGCTAATAAAAATATGTTCGGTTGTCTTGTCCAGGATATATTCCAGTTGGCTGATCCAAAGTAAGAATACTTTTGTTTATTGTGATTACTAACAATTAGCATTGTTCTGAATTTATAACTGATTAAAATGAATAGTAATTTATTTCCAAAAAATTACACTTGTAACCAGAGACGGCTGTCGGGTTACACTAGCGGAGGAACAGTGTAAAAAAACATTTATAGAGTAGTTCAATGATCTTGAAAACCCTCAGTTAGAATGTCAGCTAAGGGAAGATCATAGTATATTTTATTAATCAGTCGTTTCTAAGATACTATGTAAGATCTCCTTCGAGATAAACCTGACTGTTTGAGTATTATATTTTTTATAGTTTGGTATTTATTTTTTAGGAGTACAATTTATATTGAAGGCAAGACTGCTTGGTATGACTATAAAACACATCAAGAAACTGTGACAATGTCTGTAATAGATTCAGTTCAAAAAGGGGTTGGTGTCGCTGGTTTACACGGAGTAGCAAAGGTTTTGGGTTATCGTGTGGCTTCGAGACTTCGACACCTCACAACTCTTCTTCCCTCAATATTACAAGCTTGCTCTAAACCATCATTTCCACAAGTCAACGTTCCTATTCCTAACGCTGGTAAAGTGTATGGCCAGCTCGTGAGTAAAGTGAGCAAGTGGATGCCTAATGCATTGGATTATATTCTAGAGATTGGAACATCTCAGTTGTTGATGAAACATGTTTCATACAGACTTAATACTTTGTGTAAATTTGATTCACATCATCTGGAGGCATCTTTGAGTGCTGTTAATGAGTGAGTAAAAATAATTTTTCAGACAATGAAATAATCTCAAACTTAGTTAAACATTGAGAAATTTCATTTTTTATGTTCAGTGTGGTTATTTTCAATATAATTATTGTTTCATATATTAGCATCATAAATTTTACTACAAAACATGCATCTTTCTAAATTTTGTTAAAAAAAAATGTATGAAATAACATCCTTTTAGTTTATTATATGCAGTGAGCTTACTGGCTATCTCATTTATAAAAGATGGTGTAGATAGAGAGACTTTAATAAGCAAATGTAATCCTTTGGACCCTAATGTTTATATTTCAAGAGTTGACAGATTCAGATACAGTTACGATGCCTTAATGACACGAGTGTAGAATATTCAGAAAAAAATTGCAAATTTATTTATGATTTTTGTTAATGAAGATTTTTTATTCTTGTTATTTTGCAGTGCCATCCTTCACGAAATAAAAACAAAGTACAACAGTTCTAGTAAACAGTTTCCTAACCGAGAATTTCTCTTTGAAATGATTGAGTTGATGGAGAGAGCTGGTATCTCCCAACCTTATATGAATGTTTACATCAAGACAAACAATGAACACATTGCCTACCTCACATTCCTTATAGTAATCTCACATATCAAGAAACTAACATACTATGATAATTTAGGTGAGTAAAGTACACATTATATTTTAAAATGATAATTTCAGATTTTTAATTAACAAAGTGTGAAGTCCCTGGTAAAGAATAGGGCTCCCACTCTATTATACTTTTCAAGTGTCCAGCAAAGGGCAGGTATTCATAAAAAATCACGTATAAGATATTTAACATCTTCAGTTCAAAGATGAGGTATGCCTCCCATCCTGAATATCTTAATTTTTACTGGCATGGAAAGGACAACTTGCATGTTTATTACATGATGATGATGATGATTCTAGATGATTTTATTTTGACGCCGTTTAACAGTCCCTAGACCGTCTCAAAGGCGCCAGTGAAGAGTTCAGTTTTTAATTTGCTTCTGAAGCTGATGACAGTCTGACTATCTCTCAATGGCATCAGTAGGTGATTCCACGTTAGTGGTCCAACAACACCAAAGGCCCTCTCATAGAAGTTAGACTTACCGGCTCTATTGGGCTCAGTAAGTCTATTCACAGCCAGTTCCAAAGAGCGCAGAGGCACACACAAAACTCTGTAGTTAAAAGGCTACCACACTTGTGCTATGTGCCATGATGGTACAGATAAGGATAGAGGACATATTTATTCCCTAAAATTTTGAGAACTAAAAAAATGTAAATAGGAATGAATATTAAAAGAATTGATTAATAAAAAAACTTGTTTTTTGCAGCTTGCTTGACTTCTCGTCGTGGCACATCTTCCCACTTTGATGGCACTCCCTTTGTTGTGGGTGTCCTTACCCTTCTAAGACAACATCATCCTGATTGTATCCAGCAATTCATTCTCTACTTATGCCAGTACTGTATCTCATACGTAGATGTTGGATTACTGTAAGAATTTCCTATGCAACTTATATACAACATATCTATTTGTTTTAGTTTCATATAAATATTAAACTTTATTGATAATTATAACCAATTCAGTATTCACAGTGAAATTAAATAATTTATCCTATTACATATTTTAAAAATTTTTGTGGACAACAAATGACGTAAATTATTACATTATCTATATAATATTTGAGTTTCCAGCATGGGCAAGCCAGAAGCAATCTTCCAATGTTCTTTCATAATGAAATTCTATTTAATATATCCTCTCACCGTATATTTGTACAGAATGGATGAAACATCTTGATCCGTCTTGCAATTTTCTTTTATTTTCTTCACACTCATACAATTTTTTTTCTTGCCTTTGAGTTGACCAGAGCAAAATTAAGATCGGTATTTTTCTAATTGTCCTGGTTCTGTGTGTTAAATGTATTAACTGTATTCTATTTATGTAATGTCATATTAGTTCCCGTAATACAATTTGTTTGGGATTAGCTAAATCTGTGTAATTTGTATAATGTTATTTTAAACCCTTATTGTATTTTCCAGTATGAAGACACCTGAACTATCTCAAGAATCTGCTGTAGCGTTGAAATTCCTGGAGCTATTCTGCCGCCTGTCAGAAACTCCACAGAGCATCCTTGAGAATGTTATTCCAATAACTATACTGACACAACAGAATTTCATGATCACGAAGAACGTGTGAGGTCGATTGAATCAGGAATTACTAAAATTTTGTTTCTAAGTGTTATTATATAATAAACTTAATAAGGATCTCTAAAGAACTGATCATAGCAGTTAGCAAATTGCTATTGCATTTACGAAATCACAAGCACACTTTCAAAGTGGAGTCTTGTAATTTCAAGGTCTCGCGTTTTCCATCATCTCAAATATTATGCATATAATGCAGTCATCTAAATCATACAGTCAAGGAATCACATGTGAATTTCAAATTAATTTTTTGTGTTGGCTAGATTGAATGTTTGTCACTTTAAATATCACCTATTTTTCAAATACTCAATTGCAAATTCCCTATCGGTATACAGATTCACAGAATGAAGTAAAACACCGCAATATAAATATATAACAATTTTATTTATTTATTATTGGTGCAAGATTGTCTCGGAAAATAACATTTAGCACATGTTTTTATTACTCATAAAACAAACATTTAGCTAATTCAGACATTACATCAAATTATTTAGGCCATGAAATATAATAGGCGTGTTATTTTTCAAATAGAAACTAACATATTCAGCAAGAAAAACAAAAATACATCATCCTGTACATTGTAACGTTGCATGACTTGTAAATGGCAAAAATAAACAAAAGATAACCAGTCCAAAACAATAAAAACAGCATGTTTAGCTAAAACTAAATCAAAACATAACTATCCTTGTAGATCACCCATATAAAAGGTTTAAATTTTTGATAGAAGGTATTCTAAACTTGAAAATATGATGGGAAACTGTGTACTAAGTGAGTTGACGGATATGTATGAATATCTGTCATGATACACTGAACATACTATTTATTAGCTTTACTTACAATTATTAATAAAAAAACAACATATTCAATAACGTAATATTGAATTTATTCTCCGAGCCTTTATGCAACAATTGGATAAATTATAATATTTTGACTGTGTATTTAAAATTAAATAAAACTAACAAATAAAAATACTTATTAATAAATACTCTCTACATTGTTATCATATATATATAAAATTATTCCGACACTTTGTATATATTGCTTTATTAACATTTTATATTTTGTTGTTATATATATAATATATATATTTTATTATGTTTATTGTGTTGTTAAACACAATATATTTTTGTAAATAATTCTAATATAAAAAACTTTTTTTATAGAATAATTTGTATTGTTTTAATATTTTTCCTTGGTATAAGACAAACAAATGCAATGTTGTTTTAAGAATATTTGGGAGTTTTTAACTATGATATACATTTTTACAGAAAAATTTGTATTAAGTTGTAAGAACTGTATAACTTAAAGCTTTTAATATTCCATTTGAGTACACAGTGAAGAAATTGACTTCTTGCATGAAAAGAATTAAGGTAATAGTCACTCTCATAGTCACTCGTTACCTATAAATTAAATGTCCCAAGCAGTAGACTATTCTAGAGTCAAATTCATGTAAGAGTGCCCCACTCATAAAAGGTAAATGATTACTAACACATCCTTCAGTAATGAGTATGCTACACACAATGCACCAGCCAATCACAATGATGCTACTCGGTTACTAATACAATCACGTGTTCTGTAATACACATTACCTGTGGCTGTGTGCGTAGTGGTGCTAGGGCACTTAAAAAAATTCAAGTCTAACTGACACAAAGTAGTGAGACTTGTAACTAAAACCGAGGAGACTTAACAATGCAGAAGAAAAAGTTGAGAAAAGTGAAATGTTAATATCTGTAAGTGTAATAAATGAATAATTTTCTAGAGCACCTGTTAACACTTAGATATTCATATTCAATCAATATACATTATACAAAAATTTGAATACACATTTGGAGATTGATTCAATACATACTCAAGCACAAAATGATATCATTTACTGCAAAATTTTGGGCACATTCTTAAATTCAACAAATTTTAGAGCATAAAAGCACCAATTCAAAAATTCATAATACATGTTTTAGATCTGACACTCAAATTTCAGCTTTCAATGCAATTTCACCACGTTCAAAGGGACCTTAACAAACCTACAAATAATATTTATTGCACTTTTATTATGGGGGAACCAGACGCCAACGAGCTGAAGTACAGATGAAGTGGTGTGTCCATTTGAAAATTTATAAGAAAATCTATTTTCAAAATATTCTTCTGTATGATTTTATTGCATACATTGGAAAGTAGATGAGAGGTATTAAAAAAAAAATTACAATTAGTTTAGAACAGGGGTGTCCAACCTTTTGGCTTTCTTGGGCCACATGTGAAACAGGATGAATTATTTTAGGTCACACACTTAAAACTAACGATGTTCTGACTCAAAAATGGAGACCTTTCTTTAGGTCTCCAATACCCAAAGTTTTTACATTTGGCTGAGTTTTAAAAAGGAGGGAACTTCTTTTAGGTATCAATTTTTTTTACAAAATTTTGTAATTTTTCTTGCAATTATAATTTTTACAGATTTCCAAAATGGTAAAGGAATTTGAAATATTTCACGATAAGCCAGCCCATGTATCGCAGGTTGGACAAACCTAGTTTAGAACATGAATTATATAACATTTATACAGCAATATAAAGAGGGTGTCCATAGACATTTTTCTGAGATCATTAACGTCTGTGCATTAATAAATTGATATAATGTAAATAATCTGATTGACTATCAGTATGTATATTATGATAATTTTTGAATAGTTAAAAGTACATGTTTACAACATTAATTTGTACTATAAAAAGCAAAATACATTTGCTTTAGATTGATACGTAAAAATATTCCTAAAAAAGGAGACAACAGTAAAAAAAAACCATCTTAAAACAATATATAAATTTTATATCTGACATAGTCATATTGTAAAATTTGACAATTTACAAACGGTATCGTCAGTTCATAAAATGTCAAAGGCATATTAAGGCAAATTACGATTCAGCCAAGCTAATTACAAAAGCTAGTCCAGTTTTCACTTATGACCACAAATCAAAAAGTAAAAGAATTTAATAGGAACATCTTCGGTCAACAAAAATGCCCATTCAGCTGCACTCACAAAAAAATGCATATTAGACACGTGTAACAATCTAAGTTTAAAATTAATTAATTTTAATAAAAAAAACATTCTCACAAAACACTTTGTTACATGATGCATCTGCTTAATAGCATACCGAAAATTCAAATTTTGTATCAATATGAATTTAGTTCAATGTCATTTTTTCAAATGGCAGCATTCTGTTGTCTGATAAGTATATAAGGAATAATTACGTCAGGCGTTAAGTCAGAACAAAGTTAAATTAGAATAGGAGTTATTCTGAGTTTGTGAGTATGGCTAATTATGTTTTATAATATGCCTTGTGATTTGTAATCTTGCCATTATTTTTCTTAGGTATTTACTTCACTTATAATATAGTTTTATTGATGTGAATGTTTTAATTTGCATCACTATGAGATGGTAAAAAATTAGACTTTTTCTCTATTGAATTTATCTAAATATGCTTTCCACATTTTGTTAACTGACAATGCCACTCGTAAACAGACGACTATTACAATATGAAAACAAATGCACAAACAAAGTGATTATAATATTTATTAATGTCAATTATTAATAATAGTAAAAGTGATAACTTGTGGTTAACAATATACAGATAATATTAAAAATCCAAACAAAAACCACAATATGCTATTATCGGTGTCAAAAATATACTAACATTAACTTAAATGGTTCCAACCTGTTAACACTCTCACTGCCATCATATCAAAACAATGTTGTTGGCGGATTCATGAAACTTCCTATGTGCATATTTAAAAAAGATGAATTTTTCACATATCTAAAATAAACAGCTTATTAAGACATTAAAAACATTATCTAATAAACTGATTATTTGTATCAAATATTAAAATTTAATATTTTTAAAATAAAATCACATGGTAATAAACAATTTGAACAATGAATTTAATGTTACAAGGTTATTTTTTTAAATTATGCCAAAATAAAAATATTCACAATCTCATTATTTAAAAATGCAGTGACAATATGTTAAAATTTTACAGCTGATTGATAAAACTGTACTTTTGTATTTCTGAATCATTGTTACATGGGAGATTTCAAGTTGTTTCAAATTCTATAGTGCACTAAATTTCTGGGCATGATTCAAGAAATCTATTTATTTATTCATTCTTTACTGTACATTGATTAAAAACAATTACATAAAGGTTTTCATTCAAATTAAATAAAATCTTTAACTAGTTTTGTGGAATTCTCAAGAAATTATTTTTCGAGATAATTACCGAGAAATTTCTCGAAGTGGAGAATTTTTGGAGAATTATGGTGTATTTTGAGGCAGATATATTTTTTATTAATAATTTTTACAATGATCAATAAAAAATACCACTAGGAAAAATTATGAAGAGAAATTTCTCTTCCATCAGACGAGTTATTCTCGGAGAAATTTCTCGAGAATGAGAAATTTATTTGGAGAATTTTCTCTACTCACATCACTATCTCTAACGTGCGAGTTTTTCTTCAATCATCTAAATAAAAAGGCACCACTTGGGAGATGATTTCATTAATCTCAATATCTTTTTAGTGAATATCTCAGGTTATTAAAGAGCTTGATGTGGATCGACAAGATAAATAATTTTGAATATTTTTTTTAAATTGACACATAGGAGGTCTTATGAATCCACTGATGATACAGAATACGCTGTCTACAACAAAATAACTGGACTAGTTATATGGAACAGTGTAACTTGATGAGAAGATGATTGTGTTAATTTACTAATAATAGCTATACAAATAAATAACTAAGAACTTAAATTAAACAGTGCAATATAAAACAAATAACTTTGAGCTCTTCCAATGAATCAATAGTAAATTTCTAAGATTTAACTTAATCCCATGAAAACAATAAATTTAAAATACTTGAAAAATTGCAATGACTCACAGTGGCAAGCCTACACATACACACACCTAAATCTTTTTTTCTTTTAAAACCATATTGCATACTGTGAAGATGACTAAACGTTTATTTAGGTTTATTATGAAGGAGGCACACTTCCACCCTGAACTGTACGGAGAAAATTAGTACATATGTTGGGTCTTTTTCTATGTTTGTTTAACCGTTTTAGTGTTGAACATTGATATATTGACACTCTATAGTACTTTGTGAAAAGTGCCTTGCGCCACTATATCCACACTTGAGGCAGTTTCATATTGGCAGTAGAACTGTGCAGATATGTTGCAGTGTGTATTTATCAATTTTTTTAACATGACCATCACTAATTTAAAGTGCACTGTAGAACATTTTATTAATGAATTTATTTATTATTGTTAAAATTATGTTTTATTTAAGTGCTTGAAATAAATAAAAATACACCCTGAACATCCTCACAGTAATCAAAATGCTTGTATCATAAAGGTGAAGTAAATCAATAATGAGAAGTATTGAACACAGGATTTCTTGACAGAAAATCCGAGACTCTATGATCAGGCTACAAGCCACTTCAAGAATCACTTGTCTAAACTGATTGATCAAAGATAAATGTTTCTGTTTCATTAAAAATGTTGAGTAAAACTGATTCATCAGAAAGAACTTTTCAATTAACTAGCATCGGTCAATGGGTGCGTCCAAATAGTAGGATGTGAACGTCAATCACCAATCTTTAATCATTGAATGATTGAAGATTGGTGATTGACGTTCGCATCCTACTATCTGGACGCACCCAATCAATTGGAACTTGTAAAACACAATAAAAACAAGTTATTATCAACTAACTACTATTTCTATACCATCTTTTGTATAAAACTAATCATAAACGAAACATTACAACACTGAATATACCTGATCAAGAAATTTAAACAATGTACACACATTTCTTTTAGTACATGTACATACTTCAATGTATATGTATATATATTTCTATCTATCTATACCATCACGGCATAGACCACAAAATGGATAGCCACCAGATTAACTATATGTAATAAACATGCAAGTTGCCCTATCTTTGCCAATATGCAATTTATTTATAATAAAATAGATAATAATACATTTTATTAAAATTCAACGAATAAAAATTTCATGAGAAACCAAAGTTTCTGCAAATCTTGATTTTACCTACTACAAATTGACAATATAATGCAACAAATCAAATTGAGATAATGTATTGAATCAACACTATCAAAGAATTGTTAGAGTTGTAAGCAAATATATTACTTAATACATTTAGCATTCTAGCCCTATAGATTTAACTGTCAGATTCTCAGTCAGTTGGCTGCGTCTGTGGTCACTTCATAAAGGTCCCCCCCAAACAAACTCAAAGCCATACAAAAGACATTCCACGATGAAATTGATTGTCTGGTAAACAGAATGGAGGCAGAAATTATAGAAGATTGGTTAGTTTGAGCTGCTCTATCTATTTTAGCTAAAAAAATTAAGGTTTGAATTATGACATTAACTGAAGGTTTCAGAAAAAGAAATGAAGATAAAGGCCCTTTAGTCACAATCATCTTAAAGTCCAGCAGCTAGCTACTGGTGCACTTTTCACATAGATAATACAAATGTCTTACATGTTTGATAAATTGTATAATTATTGTCATATGTCAAAAACCTGTTTTGCTCCACAAAATAAATAAATTAAACTTCTATATACAAAACAACTCTGAATTAGCAAGATAATTATATTAATTCAAAGCGGCTATCACACATCTCATAGTGTTGCAATTTAAAACATTTACATCAATAAAACAATTTCTAAATTCAACTAATGGTCTTTTCAAAAATACAGTTAGTTTATGAAACCCAAAATGCACTTTAATGTTAAAGGGACTCGTCATGACGATTCAATTTTTCATGAAACAAAAAAAAACTTATATTTTGTCTTGTAATAGTAACACACCACATATCACGACATTTTTAAGACAACTTGCATGTTTGTTACATGTAGGCTACCCCACTTACAGGAAACTGCGTGATAGTATGAATAAACGAATGAGCATATAATATTGATGAATAACACCATTCAAATAACAATTTATCTATTTTATAAAAAAAAAAATCAAATAGGTACATCATTTTGATACAAAAAGATTTTAAAAAATCTATTATAATTTAAAATAGATACAATAATAATAAAACGTGTTAGCTTTTGATAACTGGATATAAAAATACAGTTCGTTAAATATAAGATGACATCGTACAAAATATTGCATTAAAACATTTTTCTTCATGAACTAACTTAAAATGTAGAATAAACAACATATAATATATGAAATGATACGTGACAATGTCTGAAATTAGACCCTGAAAAATCACTTCAATTATAATTATACACTACAATGATACCAATTATTGTATACGTAAGACATTTATACGCAATTGGCGCAGAGACGCTCTGAATGGAGGAGGCTGGTTTCTGCCCTGTGCTCCCGAGAGGAGCGTTGAGGGCGAGATGATGATGATGAAGACATTTATGTTTGATTTTAACCACAATCAAAAATATGAACAACGACAATGAAATAAAACTATATAAATATAGATTTCTTTTTAAAATCACAAACACAAAACGTTGTTGTCCGTTTGGACCATAGTGTAATTACATATAACATTACACTAAAAAAAAAAACAACATCACTCGTTGTAATGTAGAGTTTTACATTTTAGCATTTAACTTCTAAGAATGTATCAGTTTAGTGAGTTTTGTTATTACTACGATTATTAACGTTCCAAATGTGCGTGAACTTCTCGAATTGCGTTTTGGCCGGCGGGAGAGCACCAGTAATCTATCAACAGACGCCCCTCGTGTCTCAGGGCTGACGTCACGGCGGTCACCTCTCCGCGACGAAGGATATTCTTCATTATGGAGAAACTCTGAAAAGAAAATAGACAAGTTCGATATTATTTATCGAGGGAAAAAAGTTACTGGTCAACACAAGTTTGATATTCCATTCTTCTATAATGGATTAAAACATGACACAATTTTATTTTATTATGATGTTTATTAGTTGAAATAAAAATGGTATTGTGAAGATTGATAACAATATAAAAGACAAAAGAAGAAGATGAGAGATGTCTTTCTCCAACTAATAAATGCCACTGAGTAGAATCATGTTTGTTTTTGGCTTAAATGGATTGGATTGAATTTTGATCTCCTTTGACTCCATGGGAATGCTTTAAAACATAATCTACAATATAATTCAATGAGAATAAAATAAACAATGGAATCACTGCTGATAAGAGACTTAATAATACATTATTTTAGATGTTTTGTTGACATCACTTGGTGTATAGGTGCATTCTGTAATGCCAGCTGATGAAAAAGATAAACTATAAAGAATAAATAAATAAAATAATACCTCACTAGGGTGCTGCGTTAAATCTCCAACAATAGAACGCACTTCTTCAATAAATCTGTCCGGCCAAAGTGTACGGGACACAATGCCACGTTGCAATGCTTCAGTAGCTGTGAGTTTCCTGCCACAAAGGACGAGCTCTCTGCCAATGTGTAAAGGAAGGGAGTACGGTCTGGTGAGCAGGGCTGCACCTTCGGGAGGTAGCTTACGTCTTAGACGCGGTGTCACGCAGAATGTGGCTCTGTCCGATGCCAGGGCCAGGTCACATACGGTGAGTAGGGCTACTCCTGGACCTGTACATGCACCACCAACACAACACACCAGCGCAGAACGGCATTCACATAAGGTGACCATCAGTTCCCTGAAAAATAAAGAAATATTTCATTTTAAATTATTATGTAAACAAATTGTTTCTTCAGTGACAGATTGCGTTGAAGGGGACTTTTTTATGAATCAAGTTTATTTTACCATCTTGTATGTAAATATGTGCGACAATGATCTCTCCAGATTACTTACAATTCATTATCTTTCTGAATTAACCAACCTAATAATGCAAATACATCTATCTCCTGAAAATATTTTAACTAATTTCCCAGTGTTCTTTTTATAAATATTTTATATTTTCAAGATTATTAACAAAAACACTATTTTAATCCACTCTTACTTGTTTTTTTATCATAAAATTTTCAATTAGGTACAATGTATTCGTCTTTTGTGATGTCAAGCCATCTCGAAGAAAATGCATGAGTTTTATTAACATATGGAATGCAGTTTTAAAAAATTCACCTAAAAGCATCCAATAATTGTTCAGCATAGTGCCTCTGCTTTTCAGGTGTAGGCTGGAGGATTCCTCTGAGGTCCAGCCCTCCACAGAGGGAGTCTTCGGCTGAAGACAGAAGCACAGCATTGCTTCCAGTGCAAAGCTTGACTGCGGCTGTTAACTCAGTAATAACCTAGAAAAAAAAAATTGGATTACATTTTATTTACTGTCTTGTAAATCTTCTGTACTGATTTATATATTACTATGCATCAGCTTTAGTAAAAATTTGAGATGTACCTAATATTGTTATACGAGAAGAATGTGGAATAAAAGCTAGTTTAATTACAGAGATGTTAGTTTAGGCGTGTAGAAACAATGAAAGAGGACAGATCGACTAAGAAGATATATTATACATGAAAAGATGCAAAGATATGGCCAATTGAGGATCAAAAGGCTAGATCATGTAGACTAAATTCCATATAATGGATTTGTAGACTAAGTGGTACTCAATTCTTTCTGCCTGTTATAAATAAGTTCTATTATTACTTTACCTGGTAATCATAGAGTTCTTCTTTATTTCCAGTCGGGTTCACTATGATATGTGTTATATTGTCAGATACATCCATAGACAACTGAGTGAAAGACTTCATCTGCAAAGCAGTCACATCAGGTACAGGAGTTATAGGGGCAACAAAAGAGTTTTCAATTGTCTTATCTGAACTTTTGGAAGCCTTCTTCTGCCTGGTTCCCTTTCTCTTAACAGTCTTATTATGTATGCCAGAGTCAGTGGTGGAATTCAAGGATTTATTCCCCACATCACCTACAGGAGACTGCGGCCTCGGTGACATGCATCCACTTGAAAATGATGAAGAAGAATGTCGCCGAATGATTCTGGATTCATTGACACTTACACCTGACATTTCGCTGAGTGATGGACTTTGCATAGAAGCACGAGGCACTGCATTCGCTGTAACTTTGGAACTGTTACTGGAATTATTACTGCTAGGGTCAACTTTATCTTTTCGAACACGAAACACTTTGACAGGTTGATCGACATTCGTTTTGCTTTGGTTGATAACTGACTTCTTGATTAGTTTCAACTTCTTCTCATTGGATATGAGTTTCTTCTTCTTCTTTTGTTCCTGTGGTGCATCTTCTCCCTCCTTGTTACTCTGCTCCATCTGATAAAGCATATTCACGGCACCCTCGTCCATCAACAACTTATCTATTTCAGTCAGTCTTCTCTTTGTAGCAATTTTTGTGGGAGTTTTAGACTCATTTGGAGATTTGGCCTGTTTGCTTTCTGGAGTTACGGACTTTATCTGTTTACTTTCCACAACAACAGGAGTCTTTGATTGTGCACTTTCTGAAGCTGCAGTTTTGTTTTGTTTATTTTCAGTTGCTTGCACTTTGTGATGTTTACTTTCAGCTGCTGCTTTAGCTTGTTTTATTTCAGCAGATGCTACGGCAGCTTGTACAATGTCACTAGCAAATTTGAATGTTTCAGGATTGTCTGGATCGTATATAATCTTTTTCTTGATTATTCTAGAGACTCGTTTAGGTTTAACAAAGGCTTCTCCATTGATGGTAGTACTGTCATTGGGATTAGTGTTGTTGGACATGCTGGTATCAGTTAATGAGTTTGCCGTGGTGTTAATGCTTGACTCTACAATATCGGGATGTGAAGAGACTGGAGTACCCGGCATGACCTCATCATCAGTCCAGTCACTAATGATGCTTGAGATATCCGTACAAGACGGTATTGGTGTAGGTGTGGAGGTCTGTATAGGAGCGCTTGGTTCTTTGGTTGGAGTGATATTTTTTTTCTTGATTACCCTTGGTATCTTCACATCTTTGATCGTTTTTACTATAGATTTGTTTTTCTTTTTCTTACTAGGAAATTCACTAAGTTGTTTGAGAACAATTTGCTTTTGTACAGCTTCCAAACTCCTCCCTCTCCTCACTTTGGACCCATAATCTTTGGTAAATGGAGAAGGCGATGGCTCAGAACCATCTTGTAATATGGCCAATAGTTGTTTATCATTCAAAGCAGGTTGTCCTCTCTTCGTAACAGGCCTAATCATTTTTTGTCTAGCTGAACTATGAAATAATTTATTCTCACTGGCAACTTTGGCCAGTGTTCCAGGAGTCATTTCATAGTAACGAGAGTTACGAGATGGCACGCCATTGGAAATATTGGCTGCCTTTTCTCCATGTATTTCAGAGAGAGCACTCAGAATACTTTCAGTTATAAGAGGCACAGGGCCTGGGGCTGAGGGATTTTTTGTGACTTTTTGATTAACTACAGGTTCTGTTACAACATAATTGACACTATTCTCAGTAACAGCTGACTCAATAGTTTCTGTAGTTGGGATCTCAATAGTTTCAGTAACTGCAGAATCAACAGTCTCAATGACTACAGGTTCAAAAATCTCAGTGACTGGAGTCTCAGAAGTCTCCTGTGGACAGTCTTCAGAAATCACTGTCTCAATAATATCACTAGTGACAACTTCAATATTTCCTACAGTTCTAATTTCCATTTGTTCTACTGCCTTATACACAGTTGGGGGTGATTCCTCTACAACTAGTACCACAGCTTCTGATATATCAGAAGTGATTGTGTTTCGTTCAACTTCCATGGTCGGTACTTGGGTAACTTGCTGATCGGGAAAATCTACTACTTCATTGTTGACTACTTCAGTATTGACTACTTCAACGACAGTCGGTTCAGACTGCATTGGTTCTTCAAGAGGAAGTATTTCAGATGAAGACTCAATGGAATAATTATCATTACTGAATCTTTCAGATTCAGTGTTAGCAATTTCAATAATCTCTTCATCTGTTTTTGTAGGAACTATATCTGAGGCAATGTCTGCATTTACATCTTCTATTAAATCGCATTGAACACTGTTGATATTGTGCATGTTTTCATCAATATTAGATACATTTGTCTCCTTAGATTCCTCTGTGATAATAGGAGTATCTTTCAAAATGTCCTCATTTTGGTTTGTATTGGGCTCATTTTCAATGTCAATATTTGTAATACTTTTCTCGACAGGAACATCGATTTTCGAACATTCGTCATTTAATATATTGTCCATATTAGCGGACTGAATAGTTTCGAGACTCATTATCTGAAAAATGTACTCGACTCTGTTAAATAAAACAACTTCACTCCATGTATACAGAATCAGCAAGCACTATTAAATATCCGTAAAGAACTGATTGTTTTCGTATATCATACATCAAAAAGTTTTCATATTTTTGGCTTTATATTTAAAATTAACCTTAAATCGATCTAAACACTATAAAACAACGTGAAGAATAGAAATATAACGTAAATGCATTAAACATTCCCAAATTTCTTCAAAGACGATCACATTTCAGAAACAACCATAGCTTATCAGAAGAAACGTAGACATAAACAAATTATCATGAAGTTGCTCTGGCATGGAAAGACTGATTTTCGTTATTGAAATTTACCTATTTGACTACTTAACATCACAGAATTATCCACTATGGCATGGAAAAATAAGCCTTATTGCTCTAAAGATTGGATGTTTATTGCAGGTAAAATGCCCATGATCCTAATTAATTCATAAACAATAATGTGAACATAGACAAAACAATTTACATTTTTGTAACTAGATTATTATTTTCATCAGCATCTAATAGTGGTGTTGATAGACCATTAAAGGATGACGTCACAGAAAAATCATTGAGGGGCATCAGGCATCCCAACACAACAGACGATTACGGTGTAATATTAGGTGGAACGCCTAAAGAATACCTAATAATCAAAAAAACTGTTATTGTCGATTTTGTTATTATTTTGTCGCCTGATTTTCTTTTTTTCTCTTATGGCATAACATCCTACAAGGATGATTTGCGCAATCTGACTGTTTGCCCCCCAAGCAAAAGCAAATCCATAGACAAGACCACGTGACCTTTAATGGTCTATTTTAATTTGTTTTTAAGTTACCCGAGAACTCGCTACATGTACTTAATATATTCAAAACGTCTCATAGGAGATATTAAAGACTTTATGGTAATTCGCCTTGTCTCTAAATATTTGCAAAATAGTACATTTTTTTTAATAAAAGACTCAAAAGAATGGTACGGGCACATCTTGAGACTATCACAGGATAACATGATTAAAAAGACGATGGACGTGGAAGTAGGACCCAGAAGACCAGGCAGACCAGTGACCACCTGGATGCCAGGGACATGAAGGAGGCAAAGTTGCGCGCGGAGGATGCAGGGGACCGCAAAACTTGGAAGATGAGGACTAGGAGAGCCGACCTCAAGTAAATGGGAAAAAGGCGAGGTCGAAGAAGAAGAAAAGACGGAACCATAAACTTATTAAAAATAATATTTCAAACCCAACACGAGGTTTTGAGTGATAGTGATGAGATGGATTCATGTATGTAAATCAAAAAGATAGTAGCTCACTTTTAGATTTAATTTAGTTGTTTCATTATCAAAAATGTAAATCAAAATAATATGATTAATTACAAAACTATGTTACAAACTTTTTTTTACTACATGTGCATTAGCTTTTAGGAGCACATTTCCCGCTCTTTTCAATTTCATGGTGTCGAAGTCAAATTTACATATTCAGTTTTGTTTTGATTTGACAGCTGAGTGGAAAGTAACGAAAAAAATATTAATTAATTTATTATTTGTTTTTATTTTATAATGCATTTGATGCATATGGTTACTTGTTAGCATTTGTAGTGTATTTATAGCTTTGCGTTGAATGGACTGTTTGCCTTGTAACATTAAGTAATGCGAATTTGATAAAACTTCAACAATTTTAAATATGAGAAAATCTTCAGCGCCATCACAAATATTCTGCGGAAATAAAGGAAAACGTGATATCAAAGATGTTTTAAATCTATTAAAAAGTTCTGATAGCCCAAAAGTCACAGAACAATTTCAGGAATTTCACAAGCAGAATGTTACCTCTAAGGATACAGATGTCTTAAAATGTGATGTTAGCAGACAACAGGAACCCCAAGTAGATTCAAACAATATCCTAGAAATTAAGAGGTGAATATTATGATATTTTTTTATTTAAAATATCTTGTCAATTTTTTAAAGATTTTTGTTCTCTTGGATCTAGGATATCTACAAATTATACATGGCGGGTTTTTTAGATCTAGTATTCACCTATATTTTATTGATATTGGTGTTAAATAAACTTATTTATAAATCAAATATAGGTTCAAATATGATGTTCTTAATAGAATATATGGAGCAAGGCACCTGCTCCACATTGTCTCAGAAAGACGTGATAGATGGATTATGAACACATAGTGCGTCACGAAAATTTTGTAAAAGCAATAATAAAAGGGATGGCTGAGGCGATAAAACAACACACATTTATCAATGTATTTTTACAATTAACCATTGTATGAGGTTATATATGTAAATTTAACACACTACCGAATAAGGTGACTTAGTCTTTTCTAAGCCTTATATGGTACCTAGTTTCACGCGTTAAATTTACAAATCAATACACGCTGAGATTCCTTGATGAGCTACAGATTATATGATCGATCAGAGGGTCAAACAGGATAGAGCACAATGTAAAGAAAAATACAGGGCTTTGCTGCAAACTAATACACAGGATTGAAACTAGAGAAAAATAGATACTATGAAAGTTTATGTTACGACATTCCCTCAAGTATTATTTGATATGTGTTGAACTTTAAGAAAAAGTATGTACATTGATGTTATTATGATCGACTCCCAAATAGTACATCTTATCCGTTTAGGAAAATCGTGATTTGTATCAAATTGATCGCGAGCTTTTAGGGTCCAAATAAAAAGAACGAAGGGTAAATTTTGAAAAAATTGCATAGTTATATTTTTATAATTTACAGTAGTCTCAGTAGTTCTGTCAATACCTGTTACTCTGTGGTGTGGGGGAAGCCTTCCACCAAGAAACACAAGACATGGGAAGGAGATGGAGTCTTGGAAGTTTTAGAGAAGTCTCTGATATTACGTGGTGATGACGGTACAATTCTAGGAACTAAATCTCTCAATACTCCAATGAATATTGAAATTGGGCAAATATTATCGTAAGTTTGAAATGCTCAGAAGTTCAAGTGTTGTTTCAAATATTCAATGACGATATATGCATTATAATACTCATTACTTTGAAATGTATTGCGGATTAAAGTGACCAATTTAATTGTTCAAGATTTATTTATTATTTCAGAATCGGATCAAAAGTCATTGAGGTGATTGAACAAACAAATCGGGCAAAGTCAAATTTACTCAAAGATTCCACAACAACTAAAAAGAGAGTCCGTGAAGATGAGCCCTCAACTAGTGTTCTTCTTCAGAATAGTATTCCTAGTAAAGTTGCTAAGAAAAAAGCTTTCCAGAGTCCCTTGGCTGATCTGCAATCATCTGATGGTCTGACTAAAGTGGAAAAAGTTGTATTACCTCAACCACCCAGTACACATCAGGTTCCTTGACATTTTCATTTCCATTTTTTTTGTAAAATTTTATTCCTATCTTATCATGGCTTTTCCCAAATGAGGTGACAAATGGACTGACTGTATGTATTTAACATGCAGGTTATTCTCTCTGTACCAAATTATACCAAGATATCGTCGTTGCATATTCAAAAAGGGGCATGTGAATTCATAAATGTTTTGACATTTCCAGAATAAACTGCTCATAATGACATCATAACCATTTGATAAAGTGATTCTTAGTATCAAATATTAAAATTCAATCCTCAAAGAATAATATCACATGTCAATAAAAAGTCCACACTACAATTTTAATACCTAAATGAACAGTTCAAAAAGAGTATGCCCAAATAAAAATGTGTGCACATGTCTCCTTTTGAATATGCAACGACAATATTTAGAATGGTTGACATAGCTCGTCACTGAATTGCAGATAACTTATGTCTTATACATAGTGTTTGTCTTGTGTCTTACATTTTTATGGCATAGAGAGGGTGACCTGTATGCTAGTTGTATGCAGTAACTCTACTGGTTACCCCACTTGTGGTGTGAAATACACTGTGATTCTTTATATATGTATTGATTGTCTTTGCGGACACATTGCGTATTTTTGTTTGGTGGTGAGCTTTCGAATGCGCTCGGGAATCCATTATCAAACCGACTCAAACCGACTGTCGGTTTGATAATGGATGCCCGAGCGCATTCGAAAGCTCACCACCAAACAAAAATACGCGATGTGTCCGCAAAGACAATCAATACATACATACCTCGTCGCGAAAAACTTATCAACAACATATATATATATATATATATATATATATATATATATATATATATATATATATGTTAAACGAAGTTTTCGCATTTAGCTGGATTTTCACACCTGCGAGAGTGAAGATATTAAGAAAATTACCCAACAGACACTTCATCCGCACAACCAACAGACTGTGCAAACTCCCTTTTGTATGAAACAGGAAAGGTGTCCCGATGCTTACGAATCGGCTTAGGCTGGTTTAAGTGCACTTTACCCATGGTACGTTCACCAATCCCACCAATTCCTGTTTCAAACTGTCATGTTCGACATCTGTTGAGCATAGACGTCAACTAACAGCAACCATCTTTGTGATTGTGTTCGAGGTTGTTGACAATCTATCGTTGATTGTCAACCCGAAACACTAAATGGCGCCAGAGAACAATTGTGTTCTCCTATTTACAGCGTTGCTTTGACCAGTGGTTTTAAATGTTAAACGAAGTTTTCGCATTTAGCTGGATTTTCACACCTGCGAGAGTGAAGATATTAAGAAAATTACCCAACAGACACTTCATCCGCACAACCAACAGACTGTGCAAACTCCCTTTTGTATGAAACAGGAAAGGTGTCCCGATGCTTACGAATCGGCTTAGGCTGGTTTAAGTGCACTTTACCCATGGTACGTTCACCAATCCCACCAATTCCTGTTTCAAACTGTCATGTTCGACATCTGTTGAGCATAGACGTCAACTAACAGCAACCATCTTTGTGATTGTGTTCGAGGTTGTTGACAATCTATCGTTGATTGTCAACCCGAAACACTAAATGGCGCCAGAGAACAATTGTGTTCTCCTATTTACAGCGTTGCTTTGACCAGTGGTTTTAAATGTTAAACGAAGTTTTCGCATTTAGCTGGATTTTCACACCTGCGAGAGTGAAGATATTAAGAAAATTACCCAACAGACACTTCATCCGCACAACCAACAGACTGTGCAAACTCCCTTTTGTATGAAACAGGAAAGGTGTCCCGATGCTTACGAATCGGCTTAGGCTGGTTTAAGTGCACTTTACCCATGGTACGTTCACCAATCCCACCAATTCCTGTTTCAAACTGTCATGTTCGACATCTGTTGAGCATAGACGTCAACTAACAGCAACCATCTTTGTGATTGTGTTCGAGGTTGTTGACAATCTATCGTTGATTGTCAACCCGAAACACTAAATGGCGCCAGAGAACAATTGTGTTCTCCTATTTACAGCGTTGCTTTGACCAGTGGTTTTAAATGTTAAACGAAGTTTTCGCATTTAGCTGGATTTTCACACCTGCGAGAGTGAAGATATTAAGAAAATTACCCAACAGACACTTCATCCGCACAACCAACAGACTGTGCAAACTCCCTTTTGTATGAAACAGGAAAGGTGTCCCGATGCTTACGAATCGGCTTAGGCTGGTTTAAGTGCACTTTACCCATGGTACGTTCACCAATCCCACCAATTCCTGTTTCAAACTGTCATGTTCGACATCTGTTGAGCATAGACGTCAACTAACAGCAACCATCTTTGTGATTGTGTTCGAGGTTGTTGACAATCTATCGTTGATTGTCAACCCGAAACACTAAATGGCGCCAGAGAACAATTGTGTTCTCCTATTTACAGCGTTGCTTTGACCAGTGGTTTTAAATGTTAAACGAAGTTTTCGCATTTAGCTGGATTTTCACACCTGCGAGAGTGAAGATATTAAGAAAATTACCCAACAGACACTTCATCCGCACAACCAACAGACTGTGCAAACTCCCTTTTGTATGAAACAGGAAAGGTGTCCCGATGCTTACGAATCGGCTTAGGCTGGTTTAAGTGCACTTTACCCATGGTACGTTCACCAATCCCACCAATTCCTGTTTCAAACTGTCATGTTCGACATCTGTTGAGCATAGACGTCAACTAACAGCAACCATCTTTGTGATTGTGTTCGAGGTTGTTGACAATCTATCGTTGATTGTCAACCCGAAACACTAAATGGCGCCAGAGAACAATTGTGTTCTCCTATTTACAGCGTTGCTTTGACCAGTGGTTTTAAATGTTAAACGAAGTTTTCGCATTTAGCTGGATTTTCACACCTGCGAGAGTGAAGATATTAAGAAAATTACCCAACAGACACTTCATCCGCACAACCAACAGACTGTGCAAACTCCCTTTTGTATGAAACAGGAAAGGTGTCCCGATGCTTACGAATCGGCTTAGGCTGGTTTAAGTGCACTTTACCCATGGTACGTTCACCAATCCCACCAATTCCTGTTTCAAACTGTCATGTTCGACATCTGTTGAGCATAGACGTCAACTAACAGCAACCATCTTTGTGATTGTGTTCGAGGTTGTTGACAATCTATCGTTGATTGTCAACCCGAAACACTAAATGGCGCCAGAGAACAATTGTGTTCTCCTATTTACAGCGTTGCTTTGACCAGTGGTTTTAAATGTTAAACGAAGTTTTCGCATTTAGCTGGATTTTCACACCTGCGAGAGTGAAGATATTAAGAAAATTACCCAACAGACACTTCATCCGCACAACCAACAGACTGTGCAAACTCCCTTTTGTATGAAACAGGAAAGGTGTCCCGATGCTTACGAATCGGCTTAGGCTGGTTTAAGTGCACTTTACCCATGGTACGTTCACCAATCCCACCAATTCCTGTTTCAAACTGTCATGTTCGACATCTGTTGAGCATAGACGTCAACTAACAGCAACCATCTTTGTGATTGTGTTCGAGGTTGTTGACAATCTATCGTTGATTGTCAACCCGAAACACTAAATGGCGCCAGAGAACAATTGTGTTCTCCTATTTACAGCGTTGCTTTGACCAGTGGTTTTAAATGTTAAACGAAGTTTTCGCATTTAGCTGGATTTTCACACCTGCGAGAGTGAAGATATTAAGAAAATTACCCAACAGACACTTCATCCGCACAACCAACAGACTGTGCAAACTCCCTTTTGTATGAAACAGGAAAGGTGTCCCGATGCTTACGAATCGGCTTAGGCTGGTTTAAGTGCACTTTACCCATGGTACGTTCACCAATCCCACCAATTCCTGTTTCAAACTGTCATGTTCGACATCTGTTGAGCATAGACGTCAACTAACAGCAACCATCTTTGTGATTGTGTTCGAGGTTGTTGACAATCTATCGTTGATTGTCAACCCGAAACACTAAATGGCGCCAGAGAACAATTGTGTTCTCCTATTTACAGCGTTGCTTTGACCAGTGGTTTTAAATGTTAAACGAAGTTTTCGCATTTAGCTGGATTTTCACACCTGCGAGAGTGAAGATATTAAGAAAATTACCCAACAGACACTTCATCCGCACAACCAACAGACTGTGCAAACTCCCTTTTGTATGAAACAGGAAAGGTGTCCCGATGCTTACGAATCGGCTTAGGCTGGTTTAAGTGCACTTTACCCATGGTACGTTCACCAATCCCACCAATTCCTGTTTCAAACTGTCATGTTCGACATCTGTTGAGCATAGACGTCAACTAACAGCAACCATCTTTGTGATTGTGTTCGAGGTTGTTGACAATCTATCGTTGATTGTCAACCCGAAACACTAAATGGCGCCAGAGAACAATTGTGTTCTCCTATTTACAGCGTTGCTTTGACCAGTGGTTTTAAATGTTAAACGAAGTTTTCGCATTTAGCTGGATTTTCACACCTGCGAGAGTGAAGATATTAAGAAAATTACCCAACAGACACTTCATCCGCACAACCAACAGACTGTGCAAACTCCCTTTTGTATGAAACAGGAAAGGTGTCCCGATGCTTACGAATCGGCTTAGGCTGGTTTAAGTGCACTTTACCCATGGTACGTTCACCAATCCCACCAATTCCTGTTTCAAACTGTCATGTTCGACATCTGTTGAGCATAGACGTCAACTAACAGCAACCATCTTTGTGATTGTGTTCGAGGTTGTTGACAATCTATCGTTGATTGTCAACCCGAAACACTAAATGGCGCCAGAGAACAATTGTGTTCTCCTATTTACAGCGTTGCTTTGACCAGTGGTTTTAAATGTTAAACGAAGTTTTCGCATTTAGCTGGATTTTCACACCTGCGAGAGTGAAGATATTAAGAAAATTACCCAACAGACACTTCATCCGCACAACCAACAGACTGTGCAAACTCCCTTTTGTATGAAACAGGAAAGGTGTCCCGATGCTTACGAATCGGCTTAGGCTGGTTTAAGTGCACTTTACCCATGGTACGTTCACCAATCCCACCAATTCCTGTTTCAAACTGTCATGTTCGACATCTGTTGAGCATAGACGTCAACTAACAGCAACCATCTTTGTGATTGTGTTCGAGGTTGTTGACAATCTATCGTTGATTGTCAACCCGAAACACTAAATGGCGCCAGAGAACAATTGTGTTCTCCTATTTACAGCGTTGCTTTGACCAGTGGTTTTAAATGTTAAACGAAGTTTTCGCATTTAGCTGGATTTTCACACCTGCGAGAGTGAAGATATTAAGAAAATTACCCAACAGACACTTCATCCGCACAACCAACAGACTGTGCAAACTCCCTTTTGTATGAAACAGGAAAGGTGTCCCGATGCTTACGAATCGGCTTAGGCTGGTTTAAGTGCACTTTACCCATGGTACGTTCACCAATCCCACCAATTCCTGTTTCAAACTGTCATGTTCGACATCTGTTGAGCATAGACGTCAACTAACAGCAACCATCTTTGTGATTGTGTTCGAGGTTGTTGACAATCTATCGTTGATTGTCAACCCGAAACACTAAATGGCGCCAGAGAACAATTGTGTTCTCCTATTTACAGCGTTGCTTTGACCAGTGGTTTTAAATGTTAAACGAAGTTTTCGCATTTAGCTGGATTTTCACACCTGCGAGAGTGAAGATATTAAGAAAATTACCCAACAGACACTTCATCCGCACAACCAACAGACTGTGCAAACTCCCTTTTGTATGAAACAGGAAAGGTGTCCCGATGCTTACGAATCGGCTTAGGCTGGTTTAAGTGCACTTTACCCATGGTACGTTCACCAATCCCACCAATTCCTGTTTCAAACTGTCATGTTCGACATCTGTTGAGCATAGACGTCAACTAACAGCAACCATCTTTGTGATTGTGTTCGAGGTTGTTGACAATCTATCGTTGATTGTCAACCCGAAACACTAAATGGCGCCAGAGAACAATTGTGTTCTCCTATTTACAGCGTTGCTTTGACCAGTGGTTTTAAATGTTAAACGAAGTTTTCGCATTTAGCTGGATTTTCACACCTGCGAGAGTGAAGATATTAAGAAAATTACCCAACAGACACTTCATCCGCACAACCAACAGACTGTGCAAACTCCCTTTTGTATGAAACAGGAAAGGTGTCCCGATGCTTACGAATCGGCTTAGGCTGGTTTAAGTGCACTTTACCCATGGTACGTTCACCAATCCCACCAATTCCTGTTTCAAACTGTCATGTTCGACATCTGTTGAGCATAGACGTCAACTAACAGCAACCATCTTTGTGATTGTGTTCGAGGTTGTTGACAATCTATCGTTGATTGTCAACCCGAAACACTAAATGGCGCCAGAGAACAATTGTGTTCTCCTATTTACAGCGTTGCTTTGACCAGTGGTTTTAAATGTTAAACGAAGTTTTCGCATTTAGCTGGATTTTCACACCTGCGAGAGTGAAGATATTAAGAAAATTACCCAACAGACACTTCATCCGCACAACCAACAGACTGTGCAAACTCCCTTTTGTATGAAACAGGAAAGGTGTCCCGATGCTTACGAATCGGCTTAGGCTGGTTTAAGTGCACTTTACCCATGGTACGTTCACCAATCCCACCAATTCCTGTTTCAAACTGTCATGTTCGACATCTGTTGAGCATAGACGTCAACTAACAGCAACCATCTTTGTGATTGTGTTCGAGGTTGTTGACAATCTATCGTTGATTGTCAACCCGAAACACTAAATGGCGCCAGAGAACAATTGTGTTCTCCTATTTACAGCGTTGCTTTGACCAGTGGTTTTAAATGTTAAACGAAGTTTTCGCATTTAGCTGGATTTTCACACCTGCGAGAGTGAAGATATTAAGAAAATTACCCAACAGACACTTCATCCGCACAACCAACAGACTGTGCAAACTCCCTTTTGTATGAAACAGGAAAGGTGTCCCGATGCTTACGAATCGGCTTAGGCTGGTTTAAGTGCACTTTACCCATGGTACGTTCACCAATCCCACCAATTCCTGTTTCAAACTGTCATGTTCGACATCTGTTGAGCATAGACGTCAACTAACAGCAACCATCTTTGTGATTGTGTTCGAGGTTGTTGACAATCTATCGTTGATTGTCAACCCGAAACACTAAATGGCGCCAGAGAACAATTGTGTTCTCCTATTTACAGCGTTGCTTTGACCAGTGGTTTTAAATGTTAAACGAAGTTTTCGCATTTAGCTGGATTTTCACACCTGCGAGAGTGAAGATATTAAGAAAATTACCCAACAGACACTTCATCCGCACAACCAACAGACTGTGCAAACTCCCTTTTGTATGAAACAGGAAAGGTGTCCCGATGCTTACGAATCGGCTTAGGCTGGTTTAAGTGCACTTTACCCATGGTACGTTCACCAATCCCACCAATTCCTGTTTCAAACTGTCATGTTCGACATCTGTTGAGCATAGACGTCAACTAACAGCAACCATCTTTGTGATTGTGTTCGAGGTTGTTGACAATCTATCGTTGATTGTCAACCCGAAACACTAAATGGCGCCAGAGAACAATTGTGTTCTCCTATTTACAGCGTTGCTTTGACCAGTGGTTTTAAATGTTAAACGAAGTTTTCGCATTTAGCTGGATTTTCACACCTGCGAGAGTGAAGATATTAAGAAAATTACCCAACAGACACTTCATCCGCACAACCAACAGACTGTGCAAACTCCCTTTTGTATGAAACAGGAAAGGTGTCCCGATGCTTACGAATCGGCTTAGGCTGGTTTAAGTGCACTTTACCCATGGTACGTTCACCAATCCCAACAATTCCTGTTTCAAACTGTCATGTTCGACATCTGTTGAGCATAGACGTCAACTAACAGCAACCATCTTTGTGATTGTGTTCGAGGTTGTTGACAATCTATCGTTGATTGTCAACCCGAAACACTAAATGGCGCCAGAGAACAATTGTGTTCTCCTATTTACAGCGTTGCTTTGACCAGTGGTTTTAAATGTTAAACGAAGTTTTCGCATTTAGCTGGATTTTCACACCTGCGAGAGTGAAGATATTAAGAAAATTACCCAACAGACACTTCATCCGCACAACCAACAGACTGTGCAAACTCCCTTTTGTATGAAACAGGAAAGGTGTCCCGATGCTTACGAATCGGCTTAGGCTGGTTTAAGTGCACTTTACCCATGGTACGTTCACCAATCCCACCAATTCCTGTTTCAAACTGTCATGTTCGACATCTGTTGAGCATAGACGTCAACTAACAGCAACCATCTTTGTGATTGTGTTCGAGGTTGTTGACAATCTATCGTTGATTGTCAACCCGAAACACTAAATGGCGCCAGAGAACAATTGTGTTCTCCTATTTACAGCGTTGCTTTGACCAGTGGTTTTAAATGTTAAACGAAGTTTTCGCATTTAGCTGGATTTTCACACCTGCGAGAGTGAAGATATTAAGAAAATTACCCAACAGACACTTCATCCGCACAACCAACAGACTGTGCAAACTCCCTTTTGTATGAAACAGGAAAGGTGTCCCGATGCTTACGAATCGGCTTAGGCTGGTTTAAGTGCACTTTACCCATGGTACGTTCACCAATCCCACCAATTCCTGTTTCAAACTGTCATG
>OX388314.1:5752731-5962194 GCA_947579605.1 Athripsodes cinereus | reverse complement strand
GCACAGTCTGTTGGTTGTGCGGATGAAGTGTCTGTTGGGTAATTTTCTTAATATCTTCACTCTCGCAGGTGTGAAAATCCAGCTAAATGCGAAAACTTCGTTTAACATTTAAAACCACTGGTCAAAGCAACGCTGTAAATAGGAGAACACAATTGTTCTCTGGCGCCATTTAGTGTTTCGGGTTGACAATCAACGATAGATTGTCAACAACCTCGAACACAATCACAAAGATGGTTGCTGTTAGTTGACGTCTATGCTCAACAGATGTCGAACATGACAGTTTGAAACAGGAATTGGTGGGATTGGTGAACGTACCATGGGTAAAGTGCACTTAAACCAGCCTAAGCCGATTCGTAAGCATCGGGACACCTTTCCTGTTTCATACAAAAGGGAGTTTGCACAGTCTGTTGGTTGTGCGGATGAAGTGTCTGTTGGGTAATTTTCTTAATATCTTCACTCTCGCAGGTGTGAAAATCCAGCTAAATGCGAAAACTTCGTTTAACATTTAAAACCACTGGTCAAAGCAACGCTGTAAATAGGAGAACACAATTGTTCTCTGGCGCCATTTAGTGTTTCGGGTTGACAATCAACGATAGATTGTCAACAACCTCGAACACAATCACAAAGATGGTTGCTGTTAGTTGACGTCTATGCTCAACAGATGTCGAACATGACAGTTTGAAACAGGAATTGGTGGGATTGGTGAACGTACCATGGGTAAAGTGCACTTAAACCAGCCTAAGCCGATTCGTAAGCATCGGGACACCTTTCCTGTTTCATACAAAAGGGAGTTTGCACAGTCTGTTGGTTGTGCGGATGAAGTGTCTGTTGGGTAATTTTCTTAATATCTTCACTCTCGCAGGTGTGAAAATCCAGCTAAATGCGAAAACTTCGTTTAACATTTAAAACCACTGGTCAAAGCAACGCTGTAAATAGGAGAACACAATTGTTCTCTGGCGCCATTTAGTGTTTCGGGTTGACAATCAACGATAGATTGTCAACAACCTCGAACACAATCACAAAGATGGTTGCTGTTAGTTGACGTCTATGCTCAACAGATGTCGAACATGACAGTTTGAAACAGGAATTGGTGGGATTGGTGAACGTACCATGGGTAAAGTGCACTTAAACCAGCCTAAGCCGATTCGTAAGCATCGGGACACCTTTCCTGTTTCATACAAAAGGGAGTTTGCACAGTCTGTTGGTTGTGCGGATGAAGTGTCTGTTGGGTAATTTTCTTAATATCTTCACTCTCGCAGGTGTGAAAATCCAGCTAAATGCGAAAACTTCGTTTAACATTTAAAACCACTGGTCAAAGCAACGCTGTAAATAGGAGAACACAATTGTTCTCTGGCGCCATTTAGTGTTTCGGGTTGACAATCAACGATAGATTGTCAACAACCTCGAACACAATCACAAAGATGGTTGCTGTTAGTTGACGTCTATGCTCAACAGATGTCGAACATGACAGTTTGAAACAGGAATTGGTGGGATTGGTGAACGTACCATGGGTAAAGTGCACTTAAACCAGCCTAAGCCGATTCGTAAGCATCGGGACACCTTTCCTGTTTCATACAAAAGGGAGTTTGCACAGTCTGTTGGTTGTGCGGATGAAGTGTCTGTTGGGTAATTTTCTTAATATATATATATATATATATATATATTTAAGTAGTTCTTATTAGTATTTGTGTATCTGTATTTAGGAACTATAGAAGATATTTGATCAAAATTTTCAATATATTTTTTATAATATAATATTGAACATGAAGTATAATATGGTTTTTATTAAGCATTCTCCATTTTCCCAGTGGAAGTACAACGAAAACAAAAATCCCATCTGTTCAGTGAAAGTGGATGCATTCCTTTCCATACGTCTGCGTCCGCATCAGAAGGATGGTGTCGCATTCCTATACTCCTGTGTCATGGGTTTCGTATCGGAAAACACGGGAGCAATACTAGCAGATGAAATGGGACTCGGAAAAACATTACAGTGCATCACTCTTGTTTGGACTCTACTAAAACAAGGACCATATGGAATACCAGTTATTAAAAGAGCTCTCATCATAACACCCAGTACCCTTTGTGGGACTTGGCAGAAAGAATTTCTTAAATGGCTCGGAAGAGAGAGGCTCGTACCTTTCGTAATTGATAACAATAATAAACCACAAGGGTTTAAAGCTCGTCCCAATCTACCGGTCATGATAATATCTTATGAAAGATTTGCAAAACACGCTGAAGAAATTCAAAGTATAAACTTTGATATTGTCATCTGTGACGAAGCTCACAGACTAAAAAATGCAAATATCAAAGCGGCCCAAGCTCTCCAGAATTTGTCATGCAGAAAAAGAATTCTATTAACAGGAACTCCTATACAAAATGATTTACAGGAATATTTTGTACTTATAGACATTGCTAATCCGGGTATACTTGGAACATACAATGACTTTAAAGAAGAATTTGTTAATCCTATTTTGATATCGCAAAAACCGGGATGTAACGAAGAAGAAAGTGTAGCGGGTGAACACAGTGCCACACATTTACAACATTTAACGTCGAGTTTTATTCTGCGACGAACACAAATATTATTAAAAGACTATTTACCTACGAAGACTGAATGTGTTATATGTTGTAACGTAACAGAATTACAAGAAAAGCTTTACACTCGCTGTTTAGATTATTGGTGGAGTAAACGAGAATTCGGATCTGCGTCTTCGCCATTAAGTTTAATAGTTTTACTAAAAAAAATATGCAACTCTCCCTTACTACTAAGAAATAAATCAACCTCGTTGAATGATGTGGACGATATTTTGTATGTACTGCAAAAAGGATTACCGAAAGATCTGAGAAATGATGAAGAATATTCTGGAAAGTTACTGGTATTGAAAGCTTTGATGAAAAGTGTTGTATTTGGTAGAAATGAGAAGCTGGTCATTGTGTCTTGTTCTACAAAAATGTTGGATCAACTGGCCGATGTGTGCAAACAAATGTTTATCACATTTTCCAGGTATCTAATTATCATTCACATACATTGTTCAATAACACCATTTAATCAATACCTAAAACACATTTTTTTGCAGTACACTGTTCCTATGACAGCAACATCATCCTATTTAGGTTAAAATTATTTAGTTTTATTTTCTCTTTTTAATAACATGAAAAGGTGAAATAGGCATTTCCATCCTTTCCCATGACATTCCTGACTATTTGATATTGGTTCATAGAAACAGTGTATTATGAAAGATGGTCATCCAGACTATCAAATTTGGAAGATAGGACACAGCTTTTTTGACTCAACTTTTTTTATTTATTGACTAAATAACTTCGTAGATTGGATGGGAGTACTCCTGTATCTAATCGTCAGACCATTGTGGAAGCTTTCAATAGTCGTACAGGTCCTTCAGTTTTATTGCTGAGTAGTCGTGCCGGAGGAACTGGCCTCTCTCTCCCGGCTGCTTCTCATTTAGTTCTGTATGACAGTGACTGGAATCCGGCTGTAGATAATCAAGCTATGGCCAGAATATGGAGAGATGGACAGAGGAAACCAGTCTTCATTTACAGGCTGCTCATTACAGGTATTACAATTTTTTTCTCAATTCTTCAAATAAAAGTGAAAACTCCCTTACATGAAAAATAGAGTTTTGCAATGACATCTATTATTACTATAGTATATTTTTATCTAGCTTCTAATATGTGGAAGGTAAACTGTAAAGTAAATCTGAAAAAAATTGTTGCCATGAAGTTTCTTAGATTAAAGAATTTCAATATACCAAAATTTCATGCTTTAGTTTTATTACTAATCACTAGCCCTCATCCCTCTACTGCTGGATACCCCTAGTATTTATTTGTTAATTGCTTTACACTTATTATAAGCACAAGGTTTCAAAATCACATTTAATATAATCAATGTAAGTTAAGACTGTGAGAGAACCTCACAAGAGACAGACTCAAAGCATCTCCTATTTAACCATGTTCCCCCACCACAACGTTTCAATTCTAGACGATCATTTTTAAACTCCTCATCCTCACTGACGGGCCCTGCTCCCTCTGAGCGCCTACGTAGGTGGGCGGAGGATCTGCAAATAAGCGAACCTTTCCTAGCCCAAGAACACCTTGCTGCAGGAGGCGATCTAGACTATAGGACATGGAAATCCCTAAATCGACAGATCTAGTGTAGGAAACTGCCGCGACAATAGAGAACGATGGGGCTTTCTACAGGACGAATTCGGAGCATGTAACTGTGGTGCAGCACAGACTATGCCACGCTTGTTGGAGTGTCCATTGTGCCCTGTCACTTGCACTATGGAGGATATTTTTGACGCATCTCCACCTGCTGTGCGTTTTGCACAGTACTGGAGATCAGTTAGATTGGTGTTTTTTCTGGGTTTCGATACGTTAAATAAATAATAAATTTATAATGAGTTTGTCACAAAGGTGAAATTTCATTCAACTATTCATCAAAACGCTTCATTCATCATTCTCTCCTGTCATGAGCAAAACAAATCTGCTTCATTCTCATCACTTGCACAATATCGTCAATTCATATTTTTTGAGGTCTTTTAATGCTACTACTACTAGTAATAAATATTCATGTTTGTCCTATCCATGCCAATAAAATAAAAATTCATTCAAGATGGCCCCTTATCGCTGAATTGTATACGTTGATTGCCTTTTAATGCTTATTTTATTGTTAACTTTAAATTTCAGGAAGTATTGAAGAGAAAATATACCAAAGGCAAATGTTTAAAATGGGAATCTCTGATGCAATAGCGGACCCTGATAATGTCAAATCAACACTGAAGTTGTGTGACACTGAGCTGAAGGAACTATTTGTTACAAATTTTACATCACAGAGCAGTACGCACGACATGCTGGAATGTTCGTGTACTGGAGATGGGACAGCTGAAGAAGTATATCTTTGTTTATTTTCTTTCAACACTTTTTTACATTACACCATTTTCAAATATAAAAAATAGGTGTATAAAATTCAGGTACAAGCAGAATAAAACACATTAATAAACATACAATTCTATCTATCTATTCCCTCACACCGTATCCCAAGTGGGGTAGGCAGAGAGATCGGAACGCCATATAAATCTGTTCTTACATACTTCTTTCGCTTCTTCAACAGTCATACAATTTCTCATGCATGCATGTCGATTTCTCTTACTCAAAACATGGCCGTCCTTGAGAATTTGATCTACATGATCAAGCCATGTAGTTCTCGGACGCCCGCGCTTCTTCATACCCCTCCTTTCAGACAGGTATATCCTCTTTGTCATTCTTTCCTCTTCCATAGGTTCCACGTGACCAAACCATCTCAATTTATTTACGCGCATTCTATCAACAACACTCCTCTTACATCCACTTCTTCTAATATCCTCATTCTATCATGCAACGTTACAAAACAAAACCATAATAAGTTCTATACCAATACAATTCAATATGATGTCTATAGTGTCTACCTTATATTCTCATAGGTAACATAAGTATTTAAAAGTAGGTACATATTTATGCAACCATACTAATGTATGGTATTATAATGTACACAAGAACTTGATTTCTGCAGTGAATGTGATGTTCACTCAATACAAATTTGACTGGGTATATCAAATATGATTAATTTATAAGTAAATTAGATAAATATATATTTTTACTCAGGAACACGCTCAACAGGTAAGAGTTCGAATAGAGAGACCATTTTATTTCTCCATAGGAGACATGTGTAAGCGGTGACTTATTAAGAAATTAATATAACAACATGTTTTCAGGTTTTGGAGACATTGATAGTGAATGATGAAGATAGATTTGCTTGTGGTAGGAGCAAGACTGTCAGCAGTACAGAATCAAGCATCAATCAACTGAAAACGTGGGATCATTTCAGAATACAGACATCCAATGATATTTTACTGGTTAGCAATGATTGTATTTAGTACTTTATTTATATTTTCGGCATTAACTATGTAATAATTTCTAGACATGTTGGTATTGTTTTAGTAACTATGTATAATTATTATATTTTTATGAGCTTTTAGCTATATGTGATTATTATATTTGTATATTCCGTGCTTATCAAGTGGGTCAGTTGTATCTTTATTGTTTAAAAGAGATCTTAAATTAGAGTTAGTGTAAAAAGCCGCATCCATATCCTAAAAACAACCCTTCCCATCTTACTACACAACCACACCCACTATTTTTATTATATTTGATCTCATATTTGCTAATTAGTTTAAGATAATCGCTCGTAAATGGTGGTCGCTCCATCGAAACTAATATAATAATTATACATAGTTACTAAAACAATACCAACATTTTATTTAGTTTTTATTTTAAAACTTTATTTAGTTTCAACAGATTTTTAAATTGAAAATTCTTCAACATAGATCGATAGATCCAAATAATCTCAACTCAACTTAATAGCTCTTCATCAATCAGCCTGCTCCATTCAGAAAGGCTTTGCACCAATTGAGTATAAATTCTTCCCAACGACATTTTTAGTACTGTGATGTAGTTATCGTAGGAATGGTGTATTGTGAATAAAGTCTTGGTGTTGGAAACCTTGTGGGCAACTTCATTCATTCATTCATCACCCTCAACGCTCCTCTCGGGAGTACAGGGCAGAAACCAGCCTCCTCCATTCAGAGCATCTCTGCCTCAATTGCGTCCCTCTTTCGCAATACACTGTTCCTATGACAACGACATCAGAGCGCAGGGAATGCCCTGGAAAGAAGTGACGCAATTGGCAACTATCTCAATTTTCAACCCAGCAAAGAGCGTCTTCTCCCTTGTATTACAGAAAATACAGGTTTTTGCGCTGAGTGTATTGGCGCACTCTATAATTTTTTCTATATAAATCTTTGATGCGCTTTGGCATATAAATGACACTAAATTATTGGTCAATATAATATTTAAAGCGATCCTAGAAAATAATATATCGTATAAGGATTGTCTAAAGAAATGTTTTTGTTGTTGCAGGAGCTTGGATTAAAAAACTTGGAATCAAATATTTCATTTATATTCAGAAATAAACTGGTTTGAATTCAGTATATAAAAATATATTTATCAAAAATAATGGGCACTTAAAAGTGTATTAGGTACTTAACATATTTATTTATTTTATTATGATAAGTATATAAATGTGATAACAAATATATTTATTTATGTTTAAAAAAACTAAGAAGTACGCTATTTTAAATACAAACATTCCCTTTTGAGGTAGGCAAAGAAGATTAAATCCATTCATTCCTGTTGTACAAAATATTCCAGGCTTTAGTCACTATCTCATACATCTTTCATATTCTGTGTGGTAAAAAATTCTATCATTTAGAACAGTATTTCCCAAACTATGGGTCTTGACCCACCAATGCGTCATGAGCAAATATTGAGTGGGCCCTAATGGACGATTCGCCACCGTATAAGACATGAATAAAAAAATGTTGGAGCAATGTTTGGAGAAAAAAGCTAAAAGGCGGATCCCCAGATAGGAATTTTTTCCCAGATGGGTCGGAGCCCAGTCAACTTTGAGAACCACTGGTTTAGAATATATTTGATTTTCAAACATTTCTAAATCTCTTCATATTGTCATTCCATCTTTCAAACCAGTGTAGGTTATTTCCTCTTATCTTCATGGTTATACAATTTATTCTACAATAGTTTCTAACAACTGGATTATGTTATGCAATAATTTATTAATCCACACAAATCTCAAACTGATGTAAGTATTTTTTTATATTGAGTAATGACACGAACAATAGATGTATGAATTGTGAGTTAACAAATGAAGGGTATTTCAATCAAGTGGTCAACTTGAGCTATACACAATTATTTTAGGGAAGAAAAAATAAAGTTTTTGAGTTAGAATAATAATGAAACTAACTTTTTTTTGCTTTATAGCTTGAACATTGCTGCAGAGCACATTCCAAATTGTCTCACGTCTTTCAAGTTTCTCGTGCATCAAACATAATTTACATAATATTGTGATTTTGCAAACATTGCTATAATAAAAATTTCAGTGTGATGATGAATGATGGCAAATATTTACAACTTGGACTTTTTAGAAAAATCTGCGATTGCCTGGAAAAACTCCTCAGATTGCCATCTCTCTTCAAGTTCATTGCATTCCTTAACATTAGCCAGTAACAAAGAGTCTTTATCAAATGTTTTCAACATTTTCTTTGTCAGCATCAATGATACTTTGGACATGTCGCCCAGTGTATATATTTTATTCCAAATATCATTCAACTTTCTTTCACTGGAGAATGTATCCGATACGAATCCACAAAAACGTGCTTCGTCCATTGTCAACTTGTGGCCAAAGATTAATAATTCACTAGCCTAAAAATCAAATAAAAAATTAAATAAATATTTGCGTTTGTTAACTCATAAAAGATAAGATATATGTGGTGTGGGATGAAGATGTCTGAGTTAGGAAATATTAGAGAACTGACAGGAATACAGAGAGTGGAGGGAATGTGTGAGGACAAGGCAGATATATAAGAACTTTTTGTATGAAAAAAATATTGTATAAACACAAAATGAAAAATGCAGGTAGTGATATTTTTGAAAACATTGAAAAGGAGGCAAAACTAAAACTTGGGAAATCAAATAAATTTATATTGCAAATAATTCACACATTACACAGTAGACCATTAAAGGATGACGTCACAGAAAAATGTTTGGAGGACAACAACGGAACAAAAACAAAACAAATAAAAAGGTGGAACGCCTAAAGAATACCTAATAATAAAAAAAAACTGTCAGTGTCGTTTTTGTTATTCTTTTGTCGTCTGACTTTTTTTTCTCTTATGGCATAACATCCTACAAGAATGATTTGCGCAATCTGACGGTTTGCCCTCCAAGCAAAAGCAAATCCATAGACAAGACCACGTGACCTTTAATGGTAATAATAATAAACTTTATTGTGCTTAAAAAACATACATATAAACAGATTATAAATACCAATAATTATCATGCACAATGGGCGAATTTATCGCGTGTAAGCGATATCTTCCAACTAACCCAAAAATCATAAAAAAAAAAAAATAATATATATGTGACCTTTAATGGTCTGTTATTTAAGAAATTAGATTATGAAAAAGTTAGTGTTCAGTAATGTTCTAATTATAATTTAGTTCAGAAACAGTTGGTCTTAGAATGTTAGCTGTAAAAAACCTGCACCTCGAAGAAAAAAAAGTTAATTAATACACTTTGATGACACTTACTCTGCTTGGCCCAAAGAGTTTAGTGAAGGTATATGTGGAGCATCCTTCTGGACAAAGAGCCAACTTGATGAAAGGCGTTTGAATATAAGCCTAAAAACAAATTTAATATGATGCAGAAGAAATTTCTGTTAAATTTTACAGAAACATATCTGCTGCTCAATTTATAACTCAGTGTAACAAAAATGTTATTATAATTTGCACAAAATAAGTTTTTAACTCAAGATTCTATGTGCATAGAGGTATTTTGTACATATAAGAAATATGACGGTACAAATCCAAATTGTATTTTGTACCTTTTCTGAAGCGTAAACGATATCAAAAAGTGCCATAGTAGTAGCGGCAATACCAATAGCTGGTCCATTCATAATAGCTATCAAGATCTTGGGGTATGTGATGAATGCTTCTACAAATGCCTGCAGCACTGCTTTGCCATCCTGGATGGGATCTTCCGGGTTATAGTCTTTAACTCCTTTTATGTCATTTCCACTACTGTAAAAATCTCCTGTTCCTGTTATAACACTGGCCACAATATCTTCATTACTTGCAGAATTGTTTAATAAATTCGTTACAGTTTGATACATCTTTTTATTGAAGGCATTTTTGGCTTTAGGTCTGTTTAACACAATAATTTGTATTTTATTCTTGATAGTTACAATAATTGCATCAGTCGCAGACATTGCATATGCTTATTTTTATTATTTGACTTTCAAAACAACACTTAACAAGATTGCAGACATTAAATGATTTTGCACATTTAAATCTACTAAAGGGCAAAGTCTATTTATTCAAATCTTATCATAATAACAAACAGATTGATAATTGGGATTAATAATCTTATTAATTAACCAATTCTAACACCCGCGTATATAATAATAAAAACAACTATTTATTTACTTTGTATTTGTAATAGATAGGTATAGTTATGTCCGTGACGTAACACACGCAGGTATATTCGTAGTATTTTGGATTTTAGAAAATATCGTTCTCAGCTATAGGTACTTCAGTACATTTATTATTCTATGTTATTCTCCTCCTCTTTAGACCCTCCGCCAGTTCCTCCATTTTTTATACTCTATGGCTCCTCCCTCCAGTGGATATTGAACAAACCAAACTCAATATTTTGAGCGGACCGTAGATTACGAATTGCGGACGCGTCAAAGCTTGACATTGACAGATTTCTTGTCTATGGTTAAATAAGCCATAACTAGAGTTGGTCGTTATAACGAGGAACGCGTGATATATTAAATTATTTTTACGGAGCTTGGTAGCAGAATATCGATATATCACATCACACTAATATCGAGTGATTTCTGACGACGACCCGCTACTTCGTTCCGAACGACGTAAATTATCACAGATATCAAATTTTCTATGGAAAATCATTTAGGTATTAATAATAGTGTTACTTATCACGCCGCCATACATTTTACTATGGACGATCAGTTAGGTATTCCCGATGACGTTACAAATCACGCGGCGATACATTTTAGTATGGAAAATAATATTTAGGTATTATTTGAAAAGGAACGCGTTCTTTTTTTCGCCTCAAAACGGTACTACTACGGACATCTGTTGATTGACACAAAAGTAGAATGAGTTCGAGATACGGGTAGATAATTATTCATAACCCTGAGTGGTCAAAGGACTATCTCCACATGATTTTACATGATTATTTTTCATAAAATGAAATTAAAAATTTTTAATCCAATTAATATAGTTAAAAATCTTTTACTATATTAATTTTATGATTGATGTTATTTAAAAGAGATTATTTTAATCTTTTAATTATAACTATTTATATAATTATTAGAACAGTTGACAGACAAAAAATCAAGACAGTCAGGATGGGAGACAAACCTCATCGCTGAGTTTAAGATCTAAAATTACTTTTTTCGAACTTTCCTTTTTTATTTGCTTTAATCTTGCATATCTTATTATTGTTCGTTGCCAGATAATTTTTTTTTTTATGGGGGGGGGTTGATAACGGTAGCTTTTCTAATAACAGAATATAAATAAATAACAGTCGCTTACGTTCCATTATTTTCAAAGAGCCGTTATTCCCAACTCTAGCCATAACCACACCGCGTTCCCAAAAAGCACACTTTTAATATTTACAATTATTTATAAAAATCAATTGAATGTCATACTTATGAATCTTGTTAACAAAGTTAATACTTTTAAGTAGATAAATCTAGTAATATAACCACTCAATGAAGCAATTTAATTTTTAATTGAATTAAAAACTATTTTATCTATCGTCTATGCACCTTGTTATCAAAACTGTCAATTCAAACGTCAAAATTATCATTGTTGTGGACATGTGCTTAGGATATTTTCGATAGTCTCAATTTTGTTTGAATTATACGTTTTCCCGTGAATATAATATTATATGAGCTGATAATATAAGAATTAAAATAGCCAAGTTAGTATTTGAGATTAACCTGCATTTCTATATTTCACATTACTCTAACATGAAAACAACTGTTTTACTTTGGTATTCTTTTTAGAAATGGGTAAGGATAAAAACTCGCTGGGACGATCTCTGGTAAAGGATAAGATTAATTCATCCAGGGGTAAAAGGAAAGTTGACAATGGTTCTATGGTATGTTACTTGTAATATTATAATAACTAACCTTATGTTTTGTAGGAACTTATCTAGTTTTAATGAACGCATAAATACTTGATATTATTGAACTATTTTTATGTAGATATGTAGTATTCAACCTGGAGAACAAGAATCCGTCGCACAATTGTGGATTTTTTAAGCACAACAATAAATATTTGCATTTTTCGTATGCCCTTGACGTATCACAAGTATCCTATAAATATCGGGGGCCATGTTGAAATTTGCACAGAGAAATGGTTCATTGTTACCAACATAACAAAAACAATGTTTACTGGACAAAATACAACGGAAGTCAAAATTAGACAATGGGGAAAAAAGTCAAAATAATGAAATGGGAAAATTATTACAATTTATTAAATTGAAAATAGACATACCTCATATTATTATTATAAATCCTTTTTCTTATATACTGTATTTGTGTTGTTAGGTAGTCTGGTGCTAATATATGCAAAAACACATTTAATAAGTTGACTGATTGCGGGTTAGGTTTGTTAGGTAGTACGGTGCTAATATATGCAAAAACACATTTATTACGTTGACTGATTGCGGGTTAGGTTTGTTAGGTAGTACGGTGCTAATATATGCAAAAACACATTTATTACGTTGACTGATTGCGGGTTAGGTTTGTTAGGTAGTACGGTGCTAATATATGCAAAACACATTTATTACGTTGACTGATTGCTGGTTAGGTTTGTTAGGTAGTACGGTGCTAATATATGCAAAAACACATTTATTACGTTGACTGATTGCGGGTTAGGTTTGTTAGGTAGTACGGTGCTAATATATGCAAAAACACATTTATTACGTTGACTGATTGCGGGTTAGGTTTGTTAGGTAGTACGGTGCTAATATATGCAAAACACATTTATTACGTTGACTGATTGCTGGTTAGGTTTGTTAGGTAGTACGGTGCTAATATATGCAAAAACACATTTATTACGTTGACTGATTGCTGGTTAGGTTTGTTAGGTAGTACGGTGCTAATATATGCAAAAACACATTTATTACGTTGACTGATTGCGGGTTAGGTTTGTTAGGTAGTACGGTGCTAATATATGCAAAAACACATTTATTACGTTGACTGATTGCGGGTTAGGTTTGTTAGGTAGTACGGTGCTAATATATGCAAAAACACATTTATTACTTTAATTTTATAAAATTAGTGATATATATGGTATTTATGGATTTAATTAATTTTTTTATTGAAAATTTATCATTTTTCTCTATGGTATGCATAGTTTTTGTCATATTGGTAATCCTGCAATTCATTTCCTATATTTTTGTGTCAACATGGCGTCAGATACTTGTTTTGATTGTGATGTGTAAATCGTGTGCAAAATATGCAAATAATTAATTTTGTGTGCGTTAAATCATCTTATTTTGGATGGATTATCATTTCTCAGGTAGAAAACTACATATTCACATAAATATAACTTGAAAATTCATAATAATTTTTTTGAATAGTTCATCTAGTCTAGATATTTACCGTTTTGTATAACCTGAATATCAAGGAAATGCCAATTTCTGAATGTTTAAAAATATTTGAAAAAATACTAATGAATGCAAAATGAACATTCACGAATGTAGTTACTCTATTTCAATTGATGTTAGCACAATGACATTGTATTGTATTATAAGCATCATTTCACAGTTCAGCTACACTATTCTTTTGGTTGTGTCGTAATCAAAAAACAGTCGAAATTTCACTTTAAATAGTAATTTCTATTTGTGTCCAAAACCATTTCTGTCAAGGTTTTGAAAAGTATGAGCTATGTGTTTTTTCTTTCAGCTACATACAACAGAGCTTCAAGATGGATATGATTGGGGTCGGTTGAATCTTCAATCCATCACAGAACAATCCAGTTTTCAAGAATTCCTCTATACTGCGGAGATGGCTGGTAAAGAGTTCCAGGCGGAGAAGCAAACAGTTTTCGTGATGGGAATGCCACAGGTTGTCACAACTGTGGAGACGAGAGAGAAGGCTATGAAGAAACATGCTGAGTTTAAGCACCTTCTGAGTGTGCCTCGGAGGTATGACTATTTGTGAATTATGTTTCGTTTATTTATTTTATTTCAAAAATACAACCTTTTTTGTGATTATACAATTTCTATTTTACATTTTTAACTCTCAGAATAAAAAAGTCTCTTAATTATCTCTTTTAAAGTTTTAAGAGCCCTGTAAAAGGCAGTTTCACATAAAAGATTTCAAACTTAAATACAACTGTATGTATGTATGTATGTATGTATTTAACTTCTGATAGATCACCACTTGAAAATAATTATCAGCATCCCGAATTCTCAATTTAGAGACTTATTAGTGAGGGTTAATATACTTTATTCTTAATAAAATTAATATATCTAGTTTGCATATCCCAACTAAATTTGTTATTTTTTCAGACCAAAATGGAACAAGGATATGACTGCTCAAGAGTTATCTGAAAATGAAAGACAAGCATTCCTCGACTGGAGAAGAATCTTTTCATTATTACAGGTTATTGCTATAATATTCTTTCTTTTAATATACACTCAGCAAAGACATTCACCAATATTCTAGAAAAGTTCAATAGAGCCAACAAGTTCTGCCTCTACAACAGAGTTTTGGTGTCGTAAGACTCGTTATCTGGAATCGACTCCGAAGACCTTCATAAAGATGAATCAGGAACAAATGTTCAGAAGCAAATTGAAGACATCTATCTTTCGACATAGTTATCCGTGCCCCTTGAGATGGAAACTCCATAAACTGGCGGCGAATAAATCATCTGACATATACACGTATTTACATGTTATTGTGGGGAAGGCAGAATCAACGGAATGCCACTAGCATTTATTTTTTATTTTTATGACTAGCATTTCTTTCAACAAAATTTTGTAAAGGAGATAACTAACTATAATTTTTGCAGGAGAAAGAAGGGATTATTATGACTCCATATGAGAAAAATCTGGAATTCTGGAGGCAACTTTGGAGAGTAGTGGAGAGATCACATCTTTTGGTGCAGGTCTTGGATGCTAGGAATCCATTGTTATTCAGGTGGAATAGTTGTTTGTTTAATCGTTTTAATACATTTTAATATTGGGCTAACATTATCAAAGATCTACATTCCTTCATTCTACCCATCCTGAATGATATAACTGTAACACCCGTTTGTAATTCTGCAATGGTATGATTTAATGAAATTGTTCATTTCATTCTACTCCATTTGCTTTAACCACCCTTAGAAACACAGTAGATTGGAAACAAATATTTTCCCTTCAAATTGAGTTTGTCGGTAGCCTGGAGGTAGAGTCTCTACCTCCAGAACAAGGAGTCCGTGGTTCGATCCCAGGTGCCGGCAAACTCCCCTTTCACTTCACAAGCTTTTAACTTAGTGTGAAAGGTGTATCAGGTTGTATTTGGGTTTATAACAAAAACCCAGATACTTATATCCTTTTAAAAAAAAAATTATTTTACACTACTTATATGATCTCTTGTCGTGACATTTTTAATTCTTTGAAATCATTGTCTTGAGATTGGTGCATTATAGAAAGGTTTCTGAATGAAAAATCAGCTCTCATTTAATTGACTATCATTAATTTTTTCAAATCACGTTTCGGCCAGGATCATCAAATCTTCTTTTAGATTACTCACATTCTTATTTATTCTTTATGATTGAGCAATTTTGTATGACCTCAGA
The DNA here is from genome assembly GCA_947579605.1 of Athripsodes cinereus. NCBI lineage: Eukaryota > Metazoa > Arthropoda > Insecta > Trichoptera > Leptoceridae > Athripsodes > Athripsodes cinereus. Next base: position 5,946,679 of record OX388314.1, on the reverse strand, counting down.
GAATATTATATTTTCACCATCCACATTGTTTAAGCATCAAGAATAAGCTGGACAGATTGTATTCATCAAAACAAAAATCAATCATCGCTTGACAGCTCCCTTATGTTCCCGAATAAATTTCAAATGATGGAGTAAATTTAATGATAGCAATGAAATGAATAGTATTTTGGCCAAATAACGTATAGCAGATATCTGGTAAGATTCTAAACCAAATATCCAGCAGCCAGATACTGTGACATGTTTAATAAGGAGTGATTTGTCTTATTTGCAATAAAATGAGGTGATTTAAACAGTTACCAAAAGAAGATGTTCCGAACACTTTGAAATTATTTTTACAAAGATTAAATTTACATTATTAAAGAGTTATTTTCATTTGTCTCACTGTAGCTTACTCAATTGATTAAATTATGGGTTTGCGTTGATATTATATTTTTCCCAGAATATAATAACTATCCGGTATTTGCCCTGATATAGAACCTGTTATGATTGCAAGCTGCTGCGAGTACACAATGTTCAAATTTTCGCACCTGTTCAATAGTGCTAGCAGTAGTTTGCAACTGTCATGTGTAAAGACATCTGGTTTACAAAAACGCAAGTTTTGAAAAATCTTTTTAAGGTCTTTGCAACCTGTTATCATTCTCTGTGTTTTATATTCTCCCGTTGGGAAATAAACTTCTAAACTATCTAACTTACTGCTGTTTCTCTTTTGGAAGAAGTGTACCAGAACCACTATATTGTGATATCTGGCCAGATAGTAAAACGTTGAATACGGAATAGTTATAAGAAATCCAGTTCATCTCTAATAAATAATTTACTATATTTACTTTTAATAGATTGTTTGATGTAGAAAAGCCTTGTAAATTGTAAGCTACTTTGATAATGTAAACTGAATGTTCTGTTTTATTTATAATAATAATAATATATTTTAGTCAAATACTTGTGTGTGTTGTATATTACATGGTCAGTTTGTTTATGTTATGTGTTGATGTTTACATTTAGGTGTGAAGATCTGGAGAATTACTCTAAAGAAGTTGGTGTTAAAAGTTTATTGCTTCTCCTAAATAAAGCCGATTTGCTGACTCAGCGACAGAGGGAGATGTGGGTGGAATATTTTGATAAGCAGGTATCTACTTTGATGTTTCTACATATATACATATTATTATTGTTTTTGGTTAATATAACTTACAGGTATTTCAAAACATTTTGTGATGGACACAGTATCTCTGCAGAATTACAAAGTCAATTTTTAAGAAAAACTATTTAAACCAGAATGGTTAAGGTAGATCTAGATCAGTGCTCCGCAACCTTTTCTCATTTACGGCACACCAAAATTCTTCCTAGAATTCCGCGGCACACCAAAATTCTTCCTAGAATTCCGCAGCACACCAACATATATTAATTTTCTTTGTTTATGACTAATTCGGTGCGGCCATAATATGCACAAAGCACACTTCGCAGTTTTCAACAGTTGGCACCAGGCGCTGGGGAAGACCATTGAAATATTATTTAGTTATAATAATTGTTTTATACAATATTATGACAAATAATTTGTCATTATGTAGGTATTAAATTAATGAAAAATTAAAATACATTGTATTTGACTGCGGCACACCTGTATTCAGCTCACGGAATACCAGTGTGCCACGGCACGGTTGCGGAGCACTGATCTAGACCAATCTAAAAATTGACTTTTCTAAAGAGATAAAAAAATATATAAGTGCATATTTATTTATTTATTTATTTCACATCAACAGCACACTACAGACAATATATATGCATAAAAAAACAAACAATGCAAACAAAAAATGGTATCAATATATCGCCCTATTTATAAGTTAAATTAAAATTAATAATAATAAAATTAACACACAAATTAAAAATTCATATTAGGTTTGAAGCCCATAAGGACATTCTGTTGTTATATACATATATATGTACATTCTGTTTGTCAATCTGGACGGATTGTTTAGAAAAAACATTTAACGTAGGTGCTAAAACCTAAACATTTAAATAGGTAGCCTGGAATTGTCAAGAAATTGACATTTGGGGCATCACTGGTCTAGAACATTGCTCTTGTTCAAACTTTATTCTGTATATATTTTCTATTTCCATTTGTCTGAAAATCTATTGTTTACATATTTTTTTGTAACAGGGTGTTAAAGTAGCTTTCTTCTCTGCTGTACTGGCTGAAGAACAGACTAAATTGGAGAGGAAAAAATATGAAGATGAAGAAGACGAAGAATTGGGAGAGGAAAGCAGTGGAGATGACAGCGATGAAGGATATGATGAAGAGAAAACGGAAGAAAGCGGACAAGCGGAAAAACTCGAGGATGATATTAGCAATATACCAGTTCTTAACACTGTAGAAGGCTTGCTAGAAGGGATAAACCAACTCAATATGGCTGTAGAAAAAACTGCTGAAAAAATAAAACACTTTGAAGAGAAACTTACAAAATTAGCTGAAACGGAACCTGCTGCACATGTTGTCAAAACAAAATCTGTTGAAGATTTGACTGCTGAATCCAGTAATGAAAATACTGAATCAGTCATTTCAAATAGTGATAAGGAAACTGTTAAAGAAATTAATGTAAATACTTCTAATAATGTTAACATTGAAGAAACTTTAAAAAGTGATAATGAAGCGCAGACTGATATTAAAAAAGAAAATAATACAAATTTAAACGAAATTGAAAAGATTAAAAAAACTGTTAGTTTTGATACTAATGTTCCCGAGTGTAGTAAAGAAAATACATCCAAAAATGACAGTTCAGTTTCTTCAGAATGTAAAGATGAAAATATTAGTGAATCTGGAATGGAAACACTCAATAGTGCAGAGATTTTGACAAGGGAGCAGTTAATTGAATTATTTAGGAAGGTTGCAGTGGAGTGTCAGGTTACTGAAGAGAAATTTGTTGTTGGTATGGTTGGTTATCCCAATGTTGGCAAGTCTAGTACAATCAACTCATTGCTTACAACCAAAAAGGTGAGAATATCCAATTGTAGCTAATTATTTTGTTTCTCAGTTAATTTTGATGGTATTGAAATTTGTCCGTGGATCCCTTAGAATGAAATAGAACTTCTACACTTTTCCATTAGTTTTTACGTAACCTGTAAAAGGGCAGCATATAGTGAGTCCACTGGCTACCCCACTTGTGGGATATGCGGTGATGGGATAGATAGAGATTTAATATCTTATGATGAAAAGATGACAAAGAGGATATACTTATCTGAAAGAGAAGAAGCGAAAGACGTATGTCAGAATAGATTTATTTGGTGTTCCGTTTTCTCTGCCTACCCAACTTAGGATATGGAGTGAGGTTACAGTATAGTAAACATCTTCGACTCATTCATTAGATTATGTCATCCATCTTGAATGAGTTATTTTTTTATTGACACGAAGAGGACAATCCGTGTGTTCACTATATGGTGTATTTCCTTTAAAGGATTTTATAAAATCTTTTGCATAGTTCAATTGTAATTTAACACTAAAATAATAATTTATTGTATAAATAAACAAATAATTTAAACCTTATGTACTTCCACTATATCAATCAACTTCCTAATTCTTTGATTTTCCTATAGGTATCTGTGAGTGCCACTCCTGGTAAGACGAAACACTTCCAGACTCTGGTATTGAATGATGATCTGATGCTGTGTGACTGTCCAGGGCTAGTGTTGCCATCATTTGTGTGCACCAAGGCAGATATGGCTGTGCACGGAATATTACCATTAGATCAGGTAGATGAACACATTTTCAAATGCTAATACATATATGTTTATCTACTTATAAAGTTAGTACATAATTTAGTATTAAATTTGTCAATACTCTTTACTTCATCACTTTATAATAAATTTTGAATAACTATTAATCTATTATTATATCAGGTTCTGTAATATGTTTCTTATAAACAGAATAGCATAACATAATGAATAAGTGCATAGAACATTTATATTTTGGTTAACACTCTAATCTGTGAGTAGTAAATCCATGAAAAAAGCATATACCTACAAAAGACACTTCTTGTTATTTGGTGATAAACCAATAATACTTATTTATAACTTTGTATAATATTGTTTCAACGTTTGTATATTGATATTGATTGAATATTGATTGATTGAATGAATAAGTTTTGCTCCAAAACATTTAAAACTTTTGATAAATATGTTGCAAGGTAATTGAATGCATACTTATTAAACTGTATTGAATAATGAGCATTTGAAATTACAAATTTCAATTCAAATAATTTATTCTAATCTTTATAGCTGTAAGACAGGTGTTTGTGAAACCTCACATGTAAAACAATTTAACATTTACAATTCAGCGATGAGGCATGACACTCATCCTGTCTGTCTTATTTTTTAATTAACACAGGGAGGACAATCTGCATGTAATGCAGTTAGTCGGCTGGCTACCACACTTTTGGGATATGCCGTGGTGGAATAGTAGTTATAAGTGTAATACTTACAATAAAAATTTACCAAATATAAATAATCCATTATTACATTTATTTGACAGTTTATATCCATTATTACATTAATTTGACATTTCATATCCATTATTACATTAATTTGACATTTTATATCCATTATTACATTAATTTGACATTTTATATCCATTATTACATTAATTTGACATTTTGTATCCATTAATACAGTAATTTGACATTTTGTATTCATTATTACATTAATTTGACATTTTGTATTCATTATTACATTAATTTGACATTTTATATCCATTATTACATTAATTTTACATTTTATATCCATTATTACATTAATTTGACATTTTATATCCATTATTACATTAATTTGACATTTTATATCCATTATTACATTAATTTGACATTTTATATCCATTATTACATTAGTTTGACATTTTGTATCTATTATTACATTAATTTGACATTTTATATCTATTATTACATTAATTTGACATTTTATTAGATGACCGAGTATATGGATGCCATCAACATTCTGTCAGAGTGCCTAGGGGGACGGAAAGCAGCAGAAAAAAAACTGGGAATTCTGTTGCCACCTGCACCTGCGGATAAACCAGATCAACTCGTACCAAAAGAAATGCTTCTAGCATATGCGTGTACGTACTGAATTATGGTTTTAGTACACATTTTCAATTATAAATCTGAAAATGAAGTGGTCGGTAGTCTGATGATCAATCTAGAGATCCCGGGTTTGAATTCACCCCTTGCCAATGTACACCACCTTCACTGCACAAGCATATTGCTTAATTTGAGGGTGTCTGAGCTTGTTGGGTTTATTTCAAATTTAATTTACATGTCATCTTATTCAACTTATTATTTTCCTTGCTTTTTCAGTCTTGAGTATCACAAATTTACTTTTTTCCATTATGTCCTGTGAAGCTTTTATTATTTGTTTATTAATTTTAGCACTCTATATGTCAAACTCCTAGTGCCACTGCGCTCTTGGGCGACGGGGCATTGTATTCTGGGGACCCAGACTGTATAACCTGTCACCTAGAAAAATAAGGGACACTATTTCAATGAGTAGATTTAAAAAGCTGGTCTCAGATTTCTTGATTGATGAGGGTAGAGATAAATGGATGTAAATGTTGGCACAGTTGATGAAACAAAGTACAAAAAGAAAAAGAGTATTTTGACTCTAAGACAAAATATCCATAAAAAGAATAAAACTATAAGAGTTTCTTGTTAAAGGCATTATACTCATTTAAATTATTTTTTATTCAATTTTTACACTTTTGTTATAATTTCTGTGTGCAGACAGTCGTGGTATGATGAGTGGTGCCGGCACGCCCGATTGTGCCAGAGCAGCCAGAACTCTTCTCCGTCTGGCCTGCCAAGGAAGGCTGTCCGTAGCTCAGGCTCCTCCTGGAGTAGATATGGATACGTTCAGGGACAAGGAGGATGATGGAAATGAGGATATACAAACCAGAGAAATGACTCCACAGGAAAAGAGAGCAGTCAAGGTAAAAATAGAAATAAATGATGCACATATTCAAAATTAAAAATAGTTGGATTATTGCTAGGCAATTTCTTACAACCAATCAAATGGAAGACAAAAATATATGTTAAATTTGTGAATGTCGATGAAAAATGTTTGATAGAAATAATGTAAGGTGAAAACTGGCTCAGTCTACCTTGGTACGGGCTCATGCCCAGTTAGGTAGACATTAGTGACTTATCTTTTAAAAACTGTTTTGTAAATAAAATAAATAAATAAATAAATAAATTTTTAGAAGGCTTGAAACTATTATCAAAATAAATAAATAATATCTCTACTATTTATTCAGTTCATGTCCATCCAAATTGGATAAAAGCCTCTTCATTTGAAAATCACTTGTTTCTATCCTTCGTCAACATCTTCCACTTGTATCCTAAAATTCTCTTAATCCTTCATTCTAGTTATAATGTGAATTTATTGCTGATCCATCAAAATAAATGTAATTTATAATGTTTTGGTGTTTAGGTTGGAGACACTGTGGAGGACTTAGACAAAGCATTCTTCAGTGGACTAGGATTAACAGCTCATTCTAAAGGTGTGCAAGGAAAGTTCTCTGGGTTACCCAAAGTTAGAGTTCGGTGAGTCACATACTTTAGAAATCATCATGAATTAATTGGTTGAGAAATTATTGGCTGTAATTGAGAAAAAAATAATCTTGTGGAATATAGAAAATCAGAGGATAATTCAAAGGTGAAAAAAATTTCAACAATTTTTTAAAAATAAATTGATGTTTTCATTTAAGTTTTTAGCATGCAGATAAATCTGGGTAGACATTGAATAGTATTAATATTTTCTTTGTTGTTTCTTTAGCACAATAAACGGTACAGCCCTACACGAAGTTGACGTCTCTGGTAAACCCTGGAAACATTTTAACAAACATGCTAACAAAAAGAAGAAAGAAAAACTAAGAAGAGTTTACAGTCACTTGGATCAGCATTAGAAATTTTTGCACAGCTGTCGAAACTGATTATTGTGATGTCACAGTTATTCACTGGGTATAATAGCCAGTGTGAGGTGGATGACTGCAATAATAAAGAAATGAATAAATAAATAAATAAAATAAAATGATATAAATAAAAAAAGATTATTAATTATATTATACGTAATTGAAATGTACATGAAATAAATATTATTTAATATTTAAGTGTTTTTTGGTGTTTTCTTTAAACCCTTTATTGTCTAAATCATTTAATCTTAAAACATTTCACAGTTGAAGTTAATATTGTGAATTTATAAGACATAATTTCTAAACTCATTTAGTTGAATCTGTAAATAGATAACATTTAAACTTCACTATTAATTTACATTTATTAAGAATCTGTGTATACATTATTAATACTACAGATACTTTTTAGAAGAAAGTCTTTTACATGTTTGATAATGGAGCTTTTGAAAGTTGTATTCTTTTTACTTAAGCTTTTTTGATGTTTCTATCTTTTGATACCTATATATTATTAAGTATTATGCATAGAATAATAAATATACTAAAGTACATGGAAGATTGCAGAGAAATAGGGCACCATAGATTATATATTTGAAATCATTCTATTCTATTTAAAAAAAAAAAGTATTGTAGCCAAAAATATTTTCTCCGTGGTCGCAATTGGCTCTATATTCATATGAAAAAGTGAAGTGTACCACGTGAGATAGTACAAGAAATGTGTTAGAAAGGGGCTACTTTCTAATAGTTACTTTCTCATGTGACATGGTTTATCAAAAAAGTGACAGGACTTTAACAGTTACTATAGATGGCAAAGCTTATTAAGTAAGTGCATAATCTTGTTATGTATTACTTATGTCTATGATTATAGCATATAGAGCTATAAAATTATTGCAAGACCATGTTTTTTTAAAAAAATAATTACTACCTATATCATACTGTTTTTTTTAAATTATGTATTGCTTATTTTATGGTTACACCTTATCTTGTTTGAATGTAATTTTTATGTCTGTCATATATTTTTTACATGAAAAAAGTTCACTCCGTATGTTGTAATAAATAAAAAAAAAAATTGAAACTAAGCATTTATATGGGATACTATAGTTCCAAAAATAGTAGGAATGTTATTAGGTGACAGATTAGAAAGAAACACAATCTCCAAAATGATAACTAAAGATTTCGCAATTGGAAAGCGTTGTAGAGTAAATTTTCACCATTGGGTATACCACACTCAAAATACAAATATCCTGAAATTTCACCTAAAACATCAACGGCCATAAATAGAAAATAAATCTTATTATACCTAAATGTTTATTTAGAGGCATTATTTAAAATGTATCTACTCTGATAATTGATATTACCCATGGAGGCAAACTCTTGATTTAGGGTATAAACCATAGACTTTCCATGTATTTTCTGAAATAAATTTACATGGATGTATATTGTATATAGGTAAACTATTTAGGTCCATGTAAATTTATGTCTTCAGAGCACAGGTTCTCAAACGCAGGATTTATGCCACATTAAATCAATGTTTGATTAGTTAAATAACATAGGTTCAATTTAATTTTTATGAATATTATTGTAGTCATTATGTTTTCATTGTTTTGTAATTTCTATATTTTGTAAAATTGTACACGTTATACTTGTAATATTTTGTAATCAAAGTCAATTATGCCATAAATAAATAAAATAAATAGGTAGGTACCTATTTATAAAAGTTTTCTACAGATTTATGGAAAAGCAAAAATAGTTATACTTAACTATATTTTATTTAATATATAAATAATTTCTTGAGTACCTACCTAGGTACTTTCTTTCAAAAGTGAGTAGGCATCTAAAAAATAATTGAGATTCTAGTTAAGAAACGTAGAGCTAAGAATGACGAAGAGGGTGTATTTATATATTTGAAAGAGAGGTATGGGAAAGCGCGGAGGTTCCAGCAGGGTTACTCTTGAAAAAACTAAACACGATCTTAATCTAGTCTTGATCTTGATCATACGACGCACGAAGGTACTATGATAAAAAACACCGCGTTACCGCTAACGCGCGATGGGTTTGCGTGTATTTTTGGCCGATAGTCACTTCGTGCGTGGTATGATCAAGATCAAGACTAGATTAAGATCGTGTTTAGTTTTTTCAAGAGTAGCCCTGCTGAACTACGTGCTTTATGTACCACATACGTAGATTTAATTTTCAAGGACGGTTGAGTGTTGACTAAGATAAATTGGCGTGCGTATATGAGAAATTGCACAAATGTGGACGGAGCGAATGAAGTAGGTATGTAAGGATATAGATCAATACCGCATGAGTGTATAGTATACCTATAAAATCTTGTCCAGAAAAAAAAAAATTGTGGTTTATAAATGCAATCACACCTGAAATATCCTCACAGCAGCAAGCAATATGGTTGTATTGCAGAGTGTCCCTAGCGGGATCCAAACCTTGTAGAAAGTCCGTATCAGGCCTCGAGCATTTCTGCTATCGAGGCGGGATAGGGAAAAAACAGAATTCGAATGTCGAACCTTTCGAACTCCGCGAACCATAATTATAGTTGGCAACTCGCGATCTATTAGAACTTGTAATGAATACTTAATCGAATATCCCATTTTTATTACTCGAACCCATATTACCTCATTGCTCGATACAGCAGGGGTACTCTTGACACAATCTAAATACGATCTTAATCTATAGTCTTGATCATACGACGCACGAAGGTCAAAATAGTCAAAAACAGCGCGCGTCGCCCGATCGGTGTGCGCGTATTTTTGGCCAATAGTCACTTCGCGCGTCGTATGATTAAGATCATGTTTAGATTTTGTCAAGATTAACCCTGCAGCAGGGCTACTCTTGACAAAACTAAGCACGATCTTAATCTAGTCTTGATCATACGACGCACGAAGTGACTATTGGCCAAAAATACACGCAAACCGATCGCGCGTTAGCGGTAGCGCGGTGTTTTTGACCATAGTCCCTTCGTTCGTCGTATGATCAAGATCAAGACTAGATTAAGATCGTGTTTAGTTTTGTCAAGAGTAACCCTGCAGGTCTCTTTTTTGTCTCAAGCAACACCAACCTATTTATTTCATATCACCCGTCCATCTCTTTTGAAATCTTCGCATGATTCTAATGTCCTCCTATGGACGAATCTCTTGTAGATTCTCGAAGTAATAGAAAATATCCTGCATTTTTAAATGAATTTAGACAACTTATGTTCCTACGGATGAAGAAGTTGTGTTTATCGAGCATTAAAATTAATGAGTATATTTAGTATATGGTATGTGGATATACCTATATGTAAAGTGTTACAATCTTATATTATGAAAGATACCACACACGAACCATCAAAGTCTATTTTTATCTTTGGATACAAACTTACGTAGAAACACATTACCTACATAATATTATATTATTAATATTATACATACTGGGTGTTTCTATTTCACTGCTATTTAAATGATGAGAGGTATTTATAAAATCTCGGATCATTTCGTACATTGTATCAACCTTATAATCTAAAGCCGTTAACAATGTATGTATGTAGGTATAAGCAAATCGAATCGAATCCTGCTGCCGAGTTTCAAACATTTTCAAAGTTCATTCAAAGCATAATTTTTTAGGCTTCATTCAATGGATAATATTGTACAGCTGATGCTGCTGATGGAGTTTTTATAAGATTCTGCAGCATATAAGACACAAGCCAATTTCTAGCAAAACAAAAAAATGGGTAATCGAAAAAATTTAATTAATTAATATATTACGAACTCATCATCATCATCAGTGGCACTACAACCCTGTGTGTGTATTGGCCTCCTCAAGAAGTCGCCTCCACTCCCTCCTATCCATCGCCAATTGGTCACACCCAAAGCTCGCTGAAAGGTCATTTTCCACCCCGTCCATCCATCTCAACACTTCTTCTGCCACTGGGCTTTGTGCAGTATATTATTTTCTTTGTTGATGCATCGCTCATCCTTTCTACATGCGCCAGCCATCGGAGTCGGCAGATTTTAATGTACTTGGTGATGTGCACATCTTGATACAATGTATAGAGTTCGTGGTTGTATCTAGTTCGCCAAACTCCTATAATAAAATATGGGAGTAGGTACATACCTAAAATAAATTTATTTTATTATTGTATGTAACACAGTCTGTTGTGTTGAAAACTGGATTTTCACTTACTCAGAAGTGTGGATGTCAATCAAATTAAGTTTTGAACTACTATAGATGACTCTAGAAATTTATTTTAGTTTTCAAACCTTACCTATATTATGTAGATTAATTAATTGATGAATCTACGTCAATATATATGTTTGTATTTCATTTGAATGTATTTCTATATGGAATTGTTTGTTATCATTGTGAAGAAGGAATGAATAAGTAAAGAATAACTTAATTAATAATCACACAGAGTGCAGCGGACTTATCCCAGTGTATGAAGTTTTTATTATTTATAGTTTTTTTTTTATCTTTATGGCAAAAGCACTCGAAACCGGCGGATTGTGTATTAAAAAATTAGAAGCAAATAGTGGAATTGAATGATACTCTAGTTGAAGTATGAAGTGGTGAACTTTTGCATAAAGTTTCATAATTTCCTGCTTGGCTTCTGTTAGTTTTCAGCAGGATAGTTATTAGTTTTAGTGCAAATAGATATAACAATATAATGGGTAAGTAGGTACTATATTAGTGATGTATTAAATATTTGTTTATTATATATATAAACAAAATAAAATGTATGGTCGTTGGAAGGGAGGAAGCGACTGCGAACATTGCCATAAATGGAGTGAGCATCAAACAAGTAAGAGAATTCGTGTACTTGGGCAGCAGAATAAACCAGGACGGACGCTCCAAATCAGAAATTGTGAGCAGAATAAACCAGGCACGAATTGCCTTTAACAAAAAATCCAAAATATTAGAATCCCCTAATATTGATCTAAGCGTGAGGAAGAATCTCACTAAAGCCTTTGTGTGGAGCATTCTGCTATATGGGTGCGAGACGTGGACCATCAGTAAGAGGGAAAGCGGACGGTTAGCGGCATTTGAAATGTGGTGCTATAGACGCATGCTGAAGATTCATTGGTCGGAACACGTCGAAAACGAAGAAGTGTTAACCAGGGTTGGCGAAAAAAGGCAACTCCTCAAAAGAATCTGCCAACAACGAGCTAATTGGATTGGCCACAACATCAGGCACCCAGGACTGCTCATCGCAATCGCAGAGGGCAGGACCGAAGGCACAAATGGCAGAGGTCGACCGAGAGACGCCTATATGGACCAACTGAAGAGGGACATGAGCTGTGGCTCATATATGGAGTTGAAGAGACTGGCTGAGAATAGGGAGGAGTGGAGAAATAAGTCAAAACTCGTTGCAGACCAATCCAATGGATTGTAACTCATTATATATATAATAATTTATTTATTTTATTTATTTATTTTACATCAATATACGGCGTGAGCCTTTTACATGTTAACAAACATCAGAATAATAGACAACAAATACAAACATACACGATAATCAGAAATCACAAGTCAAATATAAAATAATAAGTTATATAAAGAGTAATTAATTAATATAAAGCCAAAAAAGCAGTCAAAAATAAAATAATGCGAAACAGAAGTAAATATAGAGTAATTAATCAATATCAAGTCAAAAAATAAAATAATATAAAACAGAAGTCGATGGGAAACAATAGGTCTACGGCAAATAAATCATTTATGTCAATACTAACAAGCATGAATATGTCAATGAGAAATTCAATAGAAAGTCAATAACAAAGTCAATTCAAATTCAAGAGGAAAGTCAATAAAATTAAGTAAAATAAAATTGTCAAAGTGTAAATACAATACATTGATTAATAAAAGATATAATGTGTAAAAAACACAATTTGAATTCGATTTATGCATGACAAATAAATATACAGAGAAGTAACGTCTTCCAATATAATGAGGTATGTATCATTCTCTCCAACGATCCAATGTGCCCAATGTCAGTTTACAATTGAGAAAAATAATTGATCACGTCAGTTTTAAATTTGCGAAAACTGTCGGCAACGATATCAGTAGAGTTACTTACCAGATTACCTAGTCTGTGGATGCGAATCATTGGTGAATGAAATAAATAATTGTTTTTAGCGTTCTGTTCGCGAAACAACACAGACTGTCTGGTGCTCCTGGTTGGGACGTTAAATTGAATGAGTGCTAGCAAATCTGGGGAGTTTATTGCTCCATTTATTAATTTGTGGAGTAGACAAAGATCACTAATCTCTCTGCGATGTTGGAGACTAAGTAGTTTAAGTTCTTCCATAAGGGCAGGATAGTTAATGTCCTCAATCGGTATACCTTTCTTGAAGTTTATCATCCTTAAAAACTTCCTCTGCACCCTTTCAATACCATTGATGTGAACGGCATAGTTGGGAGACCATAGGACCGAGTTGTACTCCAATAATGGCCTTACAAGGGATACAAACAGCAATTTGTAAGACTGAATCAACTTCAAATCAACAGTCAATCTAAATACAAATCCCAGAACTCTCATCGCTTTGCCGACAGCTTCCTCTATGTGTTTGTTAAAAGCAAGATTCTCGGAGAACGTTATTCCAAGGTCTCTTATGTCTGATACAGTTTCAAGTTCAACATTATCTATGGAATAATTGAACGTAAGATGAGTTTTAGTTTTATAAAATCGGACGACCTGACATTTTGCTATATTAAGATTAAGACTGTTTTTCTTGCACCAGTTGTTGAGATGGTTTAAGTTTTCTTGCAATGTGAGGCAGTCATTGTAATTGTTGATAGTTTTATATAGCTTCAGATCGTCCGCGAACAACAAAACCTCAACATCTCCGAAAATCTTTACTATGTCGTTTACAAATATATTATATAATAATATCGATGATCTGGATTAAATATTGCACCCCATGTTTTCAAAATACTTATATAAGAAAATATTCCTTATACACAAATTCCGAATCAATCGAAAACGAATCTCAACACTATTTTTCACGATTCCAATCGTCCAGTTTACTCATTTACATTGGATATAATAATATTATATTGGTATGATTGGTATGGCATAACATAATGATATGCTATGGTTGGTATAATTGCGTATAGCATGGTATGGATGCATAGACAGATTAATAATATCTGATGATTCCAATGTGATGTGCTAATGACAAGAAACTTATGCCAGTTCCATTTAATATTTATATACAGGGGGTTACTCGTAACACAATTAAAATTTTAGATATAATCTCTCTCATATCTTAGAAATATCAATTTAAAATCGATTCTGGAAAATATTCTTAGTCTTGATCTTAATCTTAATCCTACGATGCGCAAAGGGACTTTAGTAAAAAATACCATGCTACCGCTACCGCGAGATTGTTATGCGCGTATTTTTGACTATATGTAATCACTTCGCGCATCTCAGGATTAAGATCAATACAAGATTAAGATCGTTTTTAAATTGTGTCAAGAGTAATCCTACTGGAAGCTAAAATGGGATCATCTTTGTCGACCTGGACCAGTGGATTCATCCTAATAATGGTGACTTGAGCCGCCAAATTCATACTTGTTTTGTGCATGTCCAATCCTTTTGTTGGAGGCGGCTCCTCAAATATTCTGTCCCTTGGTTTTCTTTTTTATTTTTCTCTTCAACTGTTTGTTTGCTTTCCCTCATCATGCTCCAACCTTAGACGTGTGATGTATCTCTTTCCCTTTCCTTATTCCCTTCAAATTCAACAAGGAGAAAATTGCATGTATTACAGTGGTGAGTATGATCGGTAAGTAGGTATTATTATTATTTTGAATTGCTCCACTACTTAGAAAATAAGCTGTATTGTGAATATCTCCTCCAAGGACATTAAGGGTTGCAATTTACTTACTTACTTCCGATGCCCGAAAAGCCATTGTAGACCCTTTGCCTCCAAAACAATAGATCTCCAAGCCTTTCTGTCTTGAGCAATGGAATGCCAATCGTCTGTATCATTTTGCTCCTCTAGATCTCGGTTGATGTTATCTAACAATCTTTTTCTTGGTCTGCCTAACGGTCCTCTGCCCTCGGGTTAGGGTTGCCACCCGTACTTTATAATAAAGTATTGTACGTTATTTCAGGTAATCGTACTTTATACTTTATGAGAAAAATAAAGTACGCGAAAATACTTTATTTCGCATGATTTGATTTCTTTTGGATTTTGAAAAGTTTAGTCGTAAGTATTTCTTCGTTAAACGAAATTTATCAATTGGTGCTGAATCGGTGTCGTCACTCGCCAGCGCCACATCACTGTTTTAATCAATTTCTGATCGCAACCTAACCTCAAATGTCAACAATGTCAGTGCCATTGTCACAATTTCTTGTTTGTTTTGTGCAAAGCGGTTTGAGTGCATTACGAGCGCTCTCTAGCAAAAACGTTGTAATAATCAATTTTATACAAATTTGGTGGAAAAACTCTCAAAACTTGTGATTTTTGGTTTCAAAAATCACAAGTTGTTGACAAAAAAAACTTTTTATTACACTAATATTTTTAATAACTATCTTACTTTTAGTTAAGTATATTAAAAAAATGTATTTGAAAAATTGTAGGATTCTCGTGCATTGTCTGCCAAACACACCCCCAATTTCGATTTTTAGAAATATGCTTTTTTATAAACGAATAATATGAAGCTATATTTTTTTTTTGTTAAGTAAAAAACTAATGTTGATAATACATATTTGTTTTCATATTTTATCACATCAAAATGTTTGCAGCGTCAACAAGTTTTGAAAGTTTTTCTGCCAAACTTGTTGAAAATTTTATATTTCATAGTTTTAGCTAAAGGGCCTCTTTAAGAATACGATTTCAAGTTTTATAGAAAACGTAATTTTGATAGTGAAACAGATCAAATAGATAGTGAATGTGTTACACCGAAAAAATGTTTTAAAAAATTAATTACCTATTTACTTAAATTTAAATATTGACTGTAAAGATGCTGTGCAATTGTTTAGTAGAGATACTAATTTGATACAAACTGCAAAAAGCAATAAAAAATATGTTTTTAAACATAATAATAAAGAAAAATAAATTGTACTTTATTTTGATACTACGTACTTTTTTTTCTTTCCTATAATGACCAATGTACTTTATTTTCAATAAAAAAAGGTGGCAACCCTACCTCGGGTATACCCTGCAGAATATCTTTAGTCGCCTTTTTTTCTCCAGATCTAGAAATCTAGTTGAGTCTGGATGATATAGGAGCTCAGCACTTAAAACATCCAAGGGAAATTGGTTGGAAACCCTTAATGTATATTTTATATTCCTCTCAGTTCGTTATCCCTGTCACCTACCCTGAATATCTTATAATATTTTATGGTATAGAAAAGAACGTTGTGTTGCTAATTACAAACAACGACATCGATGTTTACCCCATATTAAAGAGATGCCACGATAGCTCAAAAAGCTGTAGAAATCTTATATTAAAATATAAACTAAAAGATTTTGAAAAAGCGTGGCTTAAAGTTTTACGTGTGGACTCTGAAAAGCCCTGTATATTGAACTACTGTTTATAATATCATAAAATATGTAATATTAAAGCTCGTGGGTCGCTCCAAACTTTTTCTGAGGGGAAATGTTCATAATATTGTATATATGTATTTATAAATCTAATCGCATTCATATCTTAAACACTTTACATACACACATATATTATGAACCTATACTGCATAAAAATAGCGTACACCTATTGATGACTTCACATGTAAAATTCCTAAATCCATTTCTTAAAAAGTTCGAAGTGTTTCGTACTTATCGAGTGAGAATGGGCCACTTGCAGTCGTGGGGGATTTTAATAAAAATGATCGAATTAAGTAAATTTGAGGTCGGAAAACACAAATATGTCAGTGAAAAATTTTTAAATATCTAAATTATGGATAAGTTCCAGAAATCAAACCCAAAAATTTTGACGTTTGGCAAAACACTCCAAATGGTTTTTGACAGCTGATGACGTCGCGGAGTCCCGTGAATCATAGTAATTTTCGCACCACAGATTATAATCTCATACACACATGGGACTCCGTGACGTCACAGCGCCGCCATATCGTTTTTAATCATTCCGAGAAAATCTAATTTTTAAAAGCTAATATCTAAGAAAATAGTGCAAGAAAAATTCAAATAAATTGTGGTTGTGTTTCTTTCATACTAATTTACAATTTTATGTAATAAAAAAAAAACTGCAAGTGGCCCATTCAATGACGGCTTGTGCTGAATAAGAGAAATCGAAATTGTATGAATATAGAAGAATCGAAAGAAGTTGTAAGGATAAATCTATAAGACGCTCTGTCCGAATGTAATGGGGTGTTCACATTTGGCGAATATCGCCAGGCGAATTTCTAAATATATCGCCAGGCGAAAAAATAAAATTCGCCGGACATCCATTGACCGTCACACCTGTTCACGCAGTCCACCGATATAGAAACGATCTGTCAGATGCGCTTTGATTTTGACACTGTTTTCAAAATGGCGTCGAGATGGAGATCGCGAAGTGTTTATTTTTAGTCGAAAATGTTATAGTAGATGTTATAAGGCGCCTTTTAATTAAGGAAACAAACGCCACAAACCAACAACAAAGATAACAGCTGTCACGAAGCGGGAAACATTATAAAATTTATAGGTTATAAAGTTTTTACCATAGATACGAACGCCGCGTACATCTGCGCATGCGCAAATCGTTCAATCGGCCGAAAAGTTGGAAGGTGGTCAACTCGAGACGATATCATTTCTACTGGTTTTTATCGTTTCAGACTAGCTGTCATTTTGTTCACACGGTTCAAATGGCTGGCGATATTTTGGTGTCTGGCGATATTCGCCAAAGTGAGAACACCACATAAGATGTAAAGTCCGTTCCGAATTTACGATTAAAAGCGTCTTTATTTTTTCGAACACCTATACCATTTACAAGACACTTGAACACTTACAGAAAAGAGTGGGAGACCAATTCTCTGCCGGGTGCTCTACGGCGATAAAAAAATTAATTAAAAAATGAAGATTACGGAATTTTTTTCAAATTTCTTATAGCAAATTGAAAATTATACGACGAGGGGTGGACTTAGACATTGCTGCTGTTGGCCCCAGCAAGAGAAAATCCTGGGTACATCCTAGTTTATATAACTAATATTAGATACATAATATAATAATTATTATGATTCATGTTTTTCTGTTGGTATAAATTAAGTAGGTATGTATATACCTCTATACGATATTACTGCAAACATATTTCAGAATTGGTGCAATAAATCATACTAAAATAGAATGCACGATATAACATTAACAGTCAGGAACCAATGAGTGTATAGGATATTATATACGTTATATTTATACAAATGGATATATATGTACCTACCTATTTGGATACTAGGTAGGATAATAAGAATAATTATAAAACTTTTTTGATAAAAAAAAAATCAAGAACGACCGGCGAGCTTATTGCCTGAAGACAATGTCTTCCAGCCAACCAAAATACCTGCATATCTATGTATTTTTTTTTATTAAAGCTATCTACCTAAAAATTGAGTAAATTAAATATCTTTGTAATGAATATAAGTAAGTTTAACTCAGGGGCGTAGTCAAGAGGGGGGGGGGTTCAAAAGTTAGCCCCCCCCCCCGAAAACTTAAGATATCAACATCAATATTTTTTTTACATATTTCATATAATATAAAGGTTATTGCAAGCACATTCAGAAGTTTTATTTTCTTGACCCCCCCCCCCCCCCGAAATTAAAACCTGGCTACGCCCGTGGTTTTACTCATTACAACCAATATTTTATTAAGACAATTGACATTTACAATTTAGCGTTTAGACATAATTATTATGCCATTCATCTTGAATGTCTTAATTTTTATTGGCACGGAGACACGACAATCTGCATGTTCTTAACGTGTTGGAGTTCAATCAAATTCGACACACAATCAAATTCGATTGTGTACATTAGTAATTAAATATAAAATTTCGAACTTTTCTACTTGTTGAATTATGGAACTAAACAGTCAAGGTGTTTTCGTAACAAAAAAACTTTGCTATAAATGTAAATTTAACTTACTGTGTGTGTGTTTATTATACGTTTTTACTGAGCGCGTTCTATCGCCCCCGATTTTATTCAGCGATCCAAATTCCGTGTTCATCACCGACATTTTGTTACACCCCCAAATTGTTCATTTTTCAACGACAACTACAATATATCTAACTTAAAAAGGCCCACGCATTTTCAAAGAAAATTACCGTTCATATAAAAAATGACTATTGTTTTCTGATGTCATAAATCATGCGTGCAAGAAGTTGAATAATATAATAATATAAATATCTATTATATTGGAATTCATCTCTGTACGTCGGAGCTAAACTGCACTATGTCAAATTTATATTTCCGTGTTAAAAAACATAATGAAAAGGAAATATTGTTTACTTAATAAAATTTGAGTTCGTCGGTAGCCTGGAGGTAGAGTCTCGGCCTCTTGAACAAGGGGTCCGTGGTTCGATCCCAGGTGCCGGCAAAACTCCCCTTTCACGACACAAGCTTTTAGCTTACTGTGGAAGGTGTATAAAGTTGTATTTGGGTTTATAACAAAACACAGATATATCTTTTTAAAAAAAAAAAAAAATATGAATGACTATGCTGATATATGGTGCTTATTCGTAACATAGTAGGTATAATTATAATTTCCTCCCCACATACAGATAATAAATATTAATAATATGTAGATAAAGTAAATGAGTGCAATATCATAATATATATTTTTTATTTTCGTAAAATTCCATAGTTTTTTTGAGAATTTTTAACGTCTTATGCGTTTTATTTTAGTAATATCTGCTGCCCTTACAGGACATTGAAATATTTACAAAAAAGAAATGCACCCGGTTGAAAATTGGTCTCCCACTTTTCTCCGTAAATTTTCGAGTGTTCTGTAAAAAATAAAGACATTTTACATTTTAAATTCAGTGACGAGGTTTGCCATCCATCCTGAATGTCTTAATTTTTGTTGTCACGGAGAGAACAGCTTTCATGTTTATTATATGCGGCTGGTCTGCAGGCTATCCCACTTGTGGGATATGCCGTGACTGAGATAGTAGAAACTGAATGATAATATTACTAGAATATGTATTTTCTAAATATCATTATCTAATTATTCCTTGAATATTGTATTTATTTTTTAATACATTTGAAATTTATTATTGTTTTCTATACAAATCGTAAATCTTTTACAAATTAATCTATGGTCGTTAATAATGAGTTATTAATAATTATCGTCATGAATTGTTGGAACAAAATATGTGAGAAATTCTATATAACCATATGCACTAAAACTATAGATAAATTTCAAAGATCATCCTAGTCTATTTGTTTTTATATTGCGCAACTAGGTATGTGAAGAAAAGTTGAACAGCCGAACCGCATTTTTTTAACAGTTTGTTTAACATAGTATGTACCTTAAATATGTTTTCTTATTATTACAATATATTGCTACATACATTTTCGGGGAAACATTCTTATTTTGATGTTCTTCTTGTCCTAGCTGAGTCAGGGACTCATTGCACATAGACACTTCTTCCATATAGAGACCCTTGACCATTACTTCTTGTAAGATCCTCTGACCACATTAAAATAAAGTCTTCAAAATATATGCTTTACACTTACACTTACCAGCTTTTTCTGTGATCTGTGAGGCCTCCCATCAGCCTTCTGCTCTATCACCAAGGTTTGAAACATCTCTTTCTAGTACTATTTGTATTTCTAAATGTTTCTACATTGAGAAAAATACTAACGAAATTTCACAACGAATCATTGGTATGTAGATGTACTATTAGCATAGGACCAGAGATAGTACAAACGATTCATTAGTATGAATCTATAATATTAACTTTTCGCAAACAAATCCTTGGTAAATTTACCAACGATTTGTTTGCGAAAAGTTAATATTATAGATTCGTACTAATGAATCGTTTCTGCTACCTCTGGTCCTAATCTGATAGAACGTACCAATGATTCGTTGTGAAATTTCGTTAGTATTTATCTCAGTGTATGGAGTATTACTGAAATACAGCGAGATATTGGCGTTGGCATGTCAAAAGAGTGGTCCCTCTTAGAATATTCACATTCATGGGTCGTCATCCACTTAGAAAACCACTAAAAAGATGGATCCGAGCAGCATCCTAGCATCCTTTGATGTGTATGAATCTTGTTTATCTATACTTTGCTGAATTAATGTTACACACACAATTCAATGAAACTATCACTTTGTGTTTTAATGGTCTGTATTTTAGATTAGAGTTCAATATAATTTATAATATTCAGGTTTTATAAAAAATACATGTGTTATACAATAATAATTTAGAGAAAAATGAGAATTGTTCAAGAAAAAAATAATAAAAGAAAATATTAATTAAAAATACAACAAGGTGCGTTTAAAAATGAAATATTGAAAACATAAAAAACTGAGTGTATTCTCGTTTTATTGATTTTTATTTTTGTTTTGTTTTTTTTACATGTAACTCTATTGTTATTAACTTTAGGTTGGATATTATATACCTAGTTGTGTATGTTTTGTTGCTGAATTTAAGATTTAAGAATTACCCTTTTTTTAAAGAAAAATATATGTTTTTATTATTATTTTGTATTGATTGATTATTGTTTTAAGTGTATATTTTTTACTGAATAAATATATTTGAATTTGAAATTTGAATTTGAATTTGAATATAGAATATAATATTGTTAAATAATATTCATTGTTACATACGCAATTTCAACCAGAACACCTGTAAATACGGATCCTTGTATTAAATTTAGAACATGAAGGATGGCAGCCGAAATAAAGAAATTTCTAATCTTGTTGCGATCCTGTGGAGAATGAAAACGTAGTAGGTAATGGTCGTTTAACACGTGCTTCAATTTTGCAATGTTAACATTGAGTACAAAAATAAGTTGCACTTAAAATACCACAATTTTATATCATCCACCATATGCTGAGCGATAGACTGGACTAACGTAGGTACCTATCTACTTCTAGTAGATGAAGTTACACATGCTGGATTTATAACATTACATGCACTCTTTTATGACATGATAAAAATATATGAAAATAATACCTATTTCTCCATGGAACACTATAGTCAAAAGTCTTAAAATGCACATGTAAGGTTCTTTCCATTTTATAGATTCCCAACCAGGATAAAAGATGTTACTCATGACAGAGATCTTATCTAGAATCTTACAACCGCTCTTGAAAATAAATTAAGTTTCAAGTAGTAATGATTAGGTATCAAATGTACTGAATATCATACAAATGTACTGAATATCATACAAATGTACTGAATATCATACAAATGTACTGAATATCATACAAATGTACTGAATATCATACAAAAAATGTTAATTAAACAACGCCTATGGTTGACCCTCTAATTGAAGTTGCGTGATTTACCTTTGAGGGTCTCATAGGTCTAGAAAAAAATAGAAAAGTAGGCAAAATTGTTATTCAAATATAAAGTAGCATTGAAGCGGGAAGCTGCTCTTCGTAGACTACAGACTAAGTATAAGGTGTTTATGAAATTGCTGTACTAAAACGGGGAGATCGTGAAGTAAGTATCACGAAATCCTATTCCAAATTGAAAATTTGACAACACTTTGCGTGTAAACCTAAACTGGAAAATTGAGACAAAAAAACAAGGTTCACATATTATTAGATAGTATAATATTAATTCGTTATTCTAAAGATAGGTATTATGTAAGATTTAGAGTGAGATGGCCTCGAGAGTAACCGAGGGTATGCCATATTTTCCTTTTCTCATTATGTGACCGTGTTATAAAAGTTTTATGGAGCTATTCGTGTACCTTACGTCAATAAAATATGATGATTGTTCCAATTTTACGAATCGCGTCAATATTCTTACTCTTGCATGCCAATTAATATTTCTGCTCTGTTATTCCTAGCTCAAATTTGAGCTACATTAATGTATCATAGTATCTACTTCTTACTCGTTATTGTATAAACTAAATAATATCTAGATACATAAATGTTAAAATCAAAGACAACTATAATTCACAAATAAGTTTTTAATACCAAAATGATTATAAATTATAAAGAAGAAACGCAGTAGCGATTATTGTGACCCTACAAATAGAACACCCGATATCCCTTTAATTGAAGTTTTATACTTACGTGTCTAAATTATTAGCAATAGAGGGTCTAGAACAGGAAGATAAAAAAAAATAACAAGATATTTTATCAACTACTGCTAACACGGCTAATCTCACAACTGGGGTAGCCAGCAGACTGTAGCTGCATGTAATAAACATGCAAGCTGTCCTCATCTCCATTCTAACAAAAAATTAAGACTATCAGGATGAGTGGCCAACCTCATTTAATTTTAGCTAAGTAATTTAAGATTGAAAATGTTTTTATATTTTCGTACAACTGCCTTTCACAAAACATTCAAAAACTTACGTAAAAGATTGTAAGACTAATTCTTTGTCGGGTACTCCACGGAAAATATTCTAACAAAATAAATCAATTTTTTTATCGTAAACAAAAGGTTCAAGTTATTAAGTTCCTAGATTGAATCAGCCCCTAACGAAAATCTTTAGAATATCCTTCGCGTAGAAATTGAAAATTCAATATTGTGTAATAAAATATTTCAAGAAAAGATGAAATCAGCAGGGTTACTCTTGACAAAATCTAAACACGATCTTAATCTTAATCATACGACGCGCGAAGTGACTATTGGTCAAAAATACGTAAATTCCGATCGCGCGGTAGCGGTAGCGCGGTGTTTTTGACCATAGTCCCTTCGTGCGTTGTATGATCAAGATCAAGACTAGATCTTAAGATCGTATTAAGATTGTGTCAAGAGTAGCCCTGCTGGTATTAATTACATACTTTCTTTTATTTTGAGTGGACCTTCAGTAATTTTGTTGTCTTGATAAAAGTCAATAAGTTAAAATGGTTGCTGATTTTGAAACAAAACTATGTAAAACTGATCGAAGAGCGTAGAGGTCCATGACATTAAGTCCAAGTGGAAATCTGCATCCCAATCCCATTACAAAGCAAGAAGGAAGTAACGCGAATGCGGATATTTTTTTAGTGCGATAGGTACGATTTATTTATTTTGCACAATAATTTAATAATGTAATCAATATACAAAGAAAAGCAAGTATATATAAATAAATCAATATAAACACCTAATATATCGTGATACGAGGTGTTCCTCTAACGGAGTATCATAAGTGATCGGCTACGGTTGTTGCCAAGATGATCACACTTGTAAAAGTTGTAACATCATCACGCGAGTTTCCTCCAATGGGTTATAATATAATGATTTTTTATTCGTTTTCTTTCGCAAGTGACGCAGTAAATCATGAAATTTTTCAGCAATCACGGATGGATTTACAACCGGCTACCAGGAGAGTGTTGCCAGACTCGCCATCGGTACCAAACCACCGTTATCTTATATCTCTCATCGCTCTTATGAAACGCATCGTGATAAATATTATTTTTACACTGAAATCTTGGAATATTTCAGCCAAGAGCGTAACAAGAAATTCAATAAAGTTATCTACTTTTTAACCTAACTCATGATAAACACCTATAACTTTAGTATATTTATTATTCTATGGAAAAGACCGAGCTTCACCAACTTCAGTCCTTGCACCCGTCTCCATAAAATGCATACCTACAGTTCCTTTTGCATGCTCTCCTATTCAATGAGCCAGATCATTTGTTTGTCCTATATAGTGGCTCTACATGATAATTAACATTCTTTTTCTCAATCATACCTATATATATTGACGCGTGATGCGGTTTTTACTGTCAATCTATTTCATTGCCAGTTAAGATGGTATTTTTATTGATATTTAAAAAAAAAACGGAATAAAATGGACTGTACGCCTCTGCAATATTACTCAATATAGAAAGATTGAATACTACGTATATAAAACATGGATATAATACACAAACTTACCTATAGTTTATGTTTAATACAAGTTACAAAATAATAATATACCATGATTCTACATACATACATATACACACTCATAATTGTTAAATAAAAGTAGTTAATTTCTTGAATTTTTTTATGCCTACCCGGGTAATTCCCGTAATAATATGCTCTTTAGATTGTTTTTGAGTGTGTTGCAAAATGTATGTACCAATCTAAGCATGTATTCATTACCTTGTTTATATGCAGTGGCGGTCCTAGCTTTAACGGAGCTCCAAGGAAATAATTTTTACAGGGTCCTCTAAACAATTTAGTTTATAAATTAAAAAATACCTATGTCAAAACAATAACTCCCCCTCCCCCGTCCCCCTCGTCGTTAAATTTTTGATTTGGTTAAGTAATGAGTGAAAATTTACGTTATTTTAAATTTTTGTACAGAAATTTTAGAAAAAAGCGGTAAAAATAACTTTTTTATTAATATTTTTATTCTAGCCTTAATAAAATCACAGTTGCCGTAAATATCGCAAGTTTTCATGTGACATTTGATATAAGTATTAAATTCAGAGAATTCTGAGATATTAGATGGTCTGGTAATGATGTTTCAGGATTCCGCGTTAAAAGTCTGTGGTCCGTATTCCGCTGCCGATCTACTCCATCTTCACAGGACTACTTTGTGTAAGGATCACTCCCAAAAAGTTGGTAACGCATCGAATTGTAAGAGTGTGTTTGGGTTTATCATTAAATAAATATCTGGGTTTAATATTTGGATTTAGCTTTAAATTTATCTAGTAGCTTACCTACTGTGAAAGGTTGTATTTGGGTTTATAATATCTTGATAAGTTTATGGCACAGAGAAGACGCATGGAAATTATAATTCCCAAATAGATTGCCATCACCATTTGATCATCGAAACATTTTTTTTAATCAATCTAAATTAAAATTCAATTTATGAATTGTCATTTGAGTGATAAAATATTATTAACGGACTATTATTTTATTATTTTGTTTATAGTTTCTACCGCTTATGTTGTCCAATAAATATTTTATTATTGAAGAAAAGAGATCGGGTTAACGAACTACCGAATATTTGAGATTCTCAACAATAAATAAATAAATTAAAATCAACCATTATTAAATCACAAATAGCTAAGAGTGGCGTTGTAAACCAGTAAACCAGCGCGCGTTCCACGCAGTCAAACTTGTGCTTACTTTTTCATCGTAAACAATCAACGTCCTCTTCCCCCCTAAAAGGGCCGTGATAAAATTATTGGTTGTAAAAAGGTTGAGGACTACTGTTATAAACGACCTTATATTTGAAATATAAGAATAATTATTCCAATATTAAAATAACCACCGTCAGCAAATAATACTACTACTACTACTACTATACCATCACGGCATATCCCACAAGTGGGGTAGCCAGCAGACCAGCTGCATATAATAAACATGCAAGCTGTCTTCTCCGTGCTAATATAAAATTAAGACATTCAGGATGGGTGGCAAACCTCATCGCCGAATTTAAGATGTAAAATGTCTTATTTTTTCGAACACCTGCCTTTTACAGGACACTCGAAAACTTATGGAGAAGAGTGGGAGACCAATTCTTTACCGGGTGCTCCACGGGATTCATAATATTATGTGATATAATATTATGATATAGGCGTCTGTGGAGGATCCTCCTTTGTTGAAAGACTCTCTGGTGCTTCTGAAGGGCTACTCGTAATTAAATGGACTGTATTTTTATAAAGGGGGTAGCCAGCTGATCAGCTGCATGTAATAAACACGCAAACTGTCCTCTCCGTGCCAATAAAAATAAGAAATTCAGTACGAGTAGCAAACCTCAACGCTGAATTCAATATGCAAAATGTCTTTATTTTTCTAAAACCTGCCTTCTACACGCCACTTGAAAACTTACGCAAAAGAGTATGAAACTTCTAATCCTTTGCCAGGTAGGTACTCCACAGCTTTAGAAACAAAAATAAAATCCAAATTTAAAATGGAACATTAAAGTGTGCGTAAAATAAAATGATGATAAGTGCTTAGAAAATAATATTGTTGTGATCAAAGATATGTTGTGATATTATTACACAATATCAGCCAGTATCTTTATTCAATTTATTATAAAATTAATGGGAAATGGCAGAAGGACAATGACCCGGTAAGGGCAAGTGTCAAACATGTGTGTGTAGACTTTGGAGAAGTCAAAGGTCCTGCAGGCAGCAAGAGTTCATGGAGCAAGGAAGAAAACCCAACTAGGATTTAAGACAAGAATAGTATTATGTATTTTGTATTATTACTTATTTACTCTATGTTCCGACACCTCGTTATTCTTGAAAATCTATCTATTAATCCCACCATTGCATTTCCCACTAATGGGTACCCAGTATACCTACTAACTGCATGAAATGAAAATATACAACAGGTGCAGACATACCTCATCAGTGAATTAATTATGTTTTGCGAGCGCCTATACCTTTTACATGACAAAAAATTACAGAAAACAGTGGAAGATCTATTCTTTGTCTGGGATTATGCGGAGAAACATATTTATTTTTTTATTTCTCTCAAATACAGCCTTAGCCTTTTACATAAAAAAAATTGCATTTACTTTGGATGATCATCAGTGTCAGCGTCAAAGCTGTTCATCGAAAATGAACACGTCTGTTCACACTTGCTTACCCTATGCTTTCACTGTCATGTCAACACTCACGGTAATGTTGTACGTAGTTTGACGTATTTTCGAAAAGAAAATAGATGAAAAATAACATAGGTATATTAAAAATTAAAGGAAATTACATAATTCTCGACAGCGTGATTATTTTGTATATGATTTGACTTTCAATATTAGGTAATTCATACAGAATAAGACAAATAATAGGATAAAACTTGTTTATGGTCGCTATGTTCTAATATGTTCATCAAAATTATGTCGTGTGGTAATCGTTTTCTTCCGTCATCGTTAGTGAACACTGTTGATGAAACGTCTGTTCACACCTTTTCATTTTGGAGGATCATCCAGAGTGAACAAGTGTGAATACTCCTCAAAGTTCATACATATTTTTTTTACGATAATAAATTCATACACATCAAGTAATAGTAGGTAGGTACCAATGTGAAAAATAATTTTGTAATATCTTCAAGTATATGTAACTATCAGTAAGTATATCACTAAGATACAATAATAAAACACTAAGTACTAAAAATAAAGTTTAAAAAGTTGGAACACTCAATGAACACCCTCTATATAAAAAAAGTATTACGATTATAGCTGTCAAGCGACATTTTATAACAAAATCTTATTGTGAACATATGTTATCAAATGGCGTCACGGCCTCACGAAAATAGCATCGCGGTGACAAAATTAGATTATTTATTTGTGGCTTTACAGAATATAATTAGACATTAATTTTATTCATTTCACTCTCTCCCTCTTGTGTATTTTCATCATTTTATATTATAATTTCTCCTCTGTCCTCATGTATTTCACGACAGATGTATTATATTCATCTAAAATCACTCATTTCTAATATGTGCTGATGTCTGTCTATATAATATTTGTGGGAAATATTAAAAAAAAAACCATCCAACAGTCCCCCTATAAGAACAGATCTCCCACTCTTTTCTGTAAGTTTTCGAGTGCCCTAATTGTAAAAGGCCGGTGTTCGTAAAACCTTAGTATAAGACGTTTAACATCTCCGGTGACAGGAAAATTTTTCGAATTACAATTATTCGAAAAAAAAAATATTATTATACCATCACGGCACATCCCACAAGTGGGGTAGCCAGCAGATCAGCTGCATGTAAGAAACATGTAAGAAAAAACAATTGTTCGAATTTACTTTTTTTCGAATGGCAATTATTCGAATCCACAATTATCAGAAAACACAATTCTTCGAATTTTTACTACCTTTGCATGGAAGTATACGTTTATTTTTTATTATCAAGACAAATAATTGGTCCTATTTTCGGCGAAAAGTGAACGTGCTTAGCGAAGTAATATTATATAATTAATACGACTCAGTTTGCAATCGATTTATTTAAATAGTGTCAAGCGATAGGAAAAATAATTTAAATATATTTATAATTAGATATGAAAGCAATCGCCTCATTTTCTTAAGACACTAAAATAACATTTGTTCCTTATGAACTCGTCCACAGTTGGATAAGGTATGACTGGAGTTTTGTACTAATATGAAACGTAATACATATAATCGTGTCAATATGACCTTCTAAAGATCAAAATAAAATTAATTTAGGTTTATACAAAATGGTTCGACGAATAAGGTTTTCGAACAAGTGTTAGTCGAACAATTAACTTTCTATTAATTGTAATTCGAATAATTGATAGTCGAACAAATGTTATTCGAAGATTTACTAATTCGAATAATTCTTTTTTCGAATAAATGTAAATTCTAACAATTGTATTTCGAAGAATTTTCATGTAATCAACATCTCCGATGCATCAGCAATGAGGAATGTCACCTGTCCTGAATGTCTACTTTTATTGGCATGCACATTGCACAAGACGACTTTCATATGTTTGTAATAAGTAGTTGGTCAGCCAGCTACCCCACTTATGGACGATGTAGTGATGGTATAAAAAAAAGGAAATTTATTAAAATGCTAATTCATTTATTTTAAATATACCTATCTATATATTTTTCTTATCATTATCAATCTTTTGATGGACCCAAAGGTATCTGTTCATGCAGGAAGGTCCTTTTACGATGTGGAGTCCCAGTCCAACAGTGGATCAACTGCATGTAATCAACTATACAAATCATCCTTTACGTGTCATAAAAAAGTTCAGTTTGCATATCCACATATTATGTTGTCACACTTACAGGGAAACAATAGCTAAAAAATTCATCCATGGAGCATGTTCCTAGATAAACTTGTATGTAATCTTTTTATTAACAAAGATATTAGAAAGAACGTGTAAGCATTTATGTAATCTGAAAAATGATATATAATTGTTTTCTTTATACCGAGTTTCGTTCTTTTAGATCTATCTTTACCATCACGCTATTTCTCACAAGATGGTAGCCAGTGAGCTAACTGAATGAACATATAGATCATTCTCTCTGTAGCATATAAAAATAACACATACCCTATCGTTTTATTCTGTAGACTGCTCCAATTAACCAAAACGTTAAGTTTTCGATATAAAATCTCTTCAAAATTCACCGATTAGTCAATATGTAGGATGTGTCACTGCCTGAAAGTTGAATAAGCCAGTTTAGTGGCTAGGCAGTTAAATAAACGTCGGCATTCAATCAAATAGATGACGGACGTCTAGCCGAATTGTTCAACGCAACGTTTATCAATCCACAGTGCCAAATAAGGAAACCAAATTTCAATAATCGGGTTAGCTTTGATTAGGCAAAATGTTGAACGTTTGGCGGGTCATTGCGATTCAGCGAAACGGATAGTCATTCAATTGAAAGCCTGCACTTTACTAACCGCCTAGCAATTTAATTAACTGGCAAATCTAAACATCAGGCGATAACATATAGGTACATTTTCCTTTTTATAACATGGATCCGTCCAGAGTTTAGACATCAAAATTATTTTTATAAATACCTCATAATAAATTCTCGTTGAATCCAATAACTCCGATAATAAAACTCGCATCATCGCTCGACGCACGTGTACCTCTACTTGACAGAGGATATTGGACGACGAAACTTATACCCGCTTGTATAGATACAGATGCTGGCTACAGACATATATTATGATATTAAAATGAAATGTCTTGGAAATAAAATAATACTGTATAGGTACTTAACTACATATTTTTGGTACTGAATATGACTATATAGGTACCTACCTACGTAATCTATGCACGGTTTTATTAACACTGTATGACATATTTTATACTTTGACATTGATTGAAATAACATGGCATTTTTTACTATTTTCATAACCTACCAATATTTATTTGATGTATGCAACAAGTGTAGGCAGTTACTGTCACTGAAGCTTGCTCTATCTCTCATTTAGATTTTGCTGTAAAAAGCTATGTTAAATCGAACTTTAAATGATAAAATTGCCTCGTAATATGGGCCACTCTAAAAGTAGGTACTTGAATTATCGAGCAGAATATCCGTCACAAATCTGCATAAATAGTTTCATTTGATTCTACTTATAGTTCAATATATGTATAGCAATACTAGTTCTAGATAAATATTGAACTTGCGATGGCTTATCAGATATAAAATCCGTAAAACATATAAAATATAACCCATTAGCAGATTATCGGTAAATATGCAAAAAACCTAAAAAAATATATATTTTTATAGATAAAATTGTATATTATCCAGTCTGTAGAAATCAGTTGCCTATATTGAGCGACGGTTTCTCTCAAACGTGTGTTAGGTATTACTGTAAATAAATACACACGGGTGTCATGAAGTGTTAAAATGAGTTGATGTGATTGAAATTTCTATTCTTGTGTACATAAGATTATTATGAGAGTGCGATCATTGGTACAATTTTAATAGAATTTATGATTTTTATATAATACCTACTTATCCAATATCTTCTTATGATTATTATGAACAAGCATCACGCTTTCTCACCCGGACAAATCCATTTAAATTTGTTTATAATTTATTTTTAATATATTTGTTACATAAATACATAAAAGAAAAGTGCGTTTTCGCTTATTTTGTACTACAAATAAATACTTTGGTAGTACCTACCAGTAAAACAGATATAAGATTTCTTCAACCTTCACCACTTTCATCAGATTTTGGTGTTTAAATAAAACATGTTTAATTTGTCGTTTTATAATGGAATATAGAAAAACACAAACATAATCACTTGATAAATATGTAAATATAATTGAATTATTTCTATAAATATGTAAACATAATGTGGTGTCATCAAAACCAGAGAAACGACAAATTATGTTATTTTATTCTATCTTTCTTTACATCTTGTCAAAATCCATCATAGTTGTAGGTACATAAAAAAGCATGTTCCCATTTCTTCCTTGCCCTTTTTGCTTCAATATTTTAAGATACGGGACGAGATAAGCGGTGGGCGCTGCGATTAAAAAAGGTTTAATTATAATCTACGTTTTTCCACTCGCTACACCACTTCTTAGATATTGGAGATCCTGCGATGGTAGATTTAATGCTATCCTTCAGGTTTCAAGACTGTTGGAGGTTAAAAACAGAAATTCTTTCATTTTCTCAGCAGGGTTACTTTGACAAAACTAAACACGATCTTAATCTAGTCTTGATCTTGATCATACGACGCACGAAGGGACTATGATCAAAAACACCGCGCTACCGCTAACGCGTTATCGGTTTGCGTGTATTTTTGGCCAATAGTCACTTCGTGCGTCGTATAATCAAGATCAAGACTAGATTAAGATCGTGTTTAGTTTTGTCAAGAGTAACCTTGCAGATCAATCAAAGTCGTCATGATTTCTCGCATAGTCAGTTATGGTGGTTTCAGTGTATATTTTGAAGGTAGGTGTTAAATATGTAGATGATACCTTCGTTTTTAATGTTGTAGGTGTCGAGGACTCGCAGAGAAAGTACTCTTCCAGTCTGCTGTCGTCTCAAATACAGCGGCAGCAAAGCTGAAAAAGACATTTCCACACTTGTCCATTTTGGGACTAAGTCAATTTTTCATGACTCAGAATTCTCTCTTCTTCAATTGCACCGAAAAAAAATATTTTTCATCTTCCTTAACCATCAGTTCACGACTGGAAGTAGGCTTTTTCCGCACGTTTTCATTTAGCTCTTTCTAGAGGTGGACAAGAGGTCCATCTCCTGATCATATTTTTTGAGACCGACCTATTCCTTCTTTATTATTTTATAATCTCATTTTATGAACTCCGAGTTTATCCATTTATCGGTTCCTTGTTTAATTATAACAAAATTGCTTCTGATAATTGTTTCAATGTGATTTTGAATCCATTTTCATATGTATGAACATATGCACTTAAATATTTTTCTTTATGCAGCATTCAATGATCCAAGTAAAATTAGCTGCCAAACATACTGGAACTCAAGTTTTAGAAAGTGAAAATATATTATTATGAGCAAAAAAAACTGAAAAACATATATTCCTCGCCCTATTCACTGCTTATAACTTCCAAGATTTAGGAATCTGGCCAAAACCTATTTTCCAGACCTATAACAATGCATGAAATGAATGATGTACATATTGTTATTAAATTCCATTATATGAACAGCTAACTATAACTAACGAAATAATGTTAACATAAACAAAATATCTTTCAAATAACTGCTGTAGGAATAATGTAAACATTTTCATAGTTTATTGTAAGTTTGAAATTAGGCATCATGTATCGAAAACATGATGTTAGAACTAGAGATGGGCACATATAGTTAATTATAATTTAACATCGTTACTCGTTACCTTTTTTTGTAGGTAAATTGAAGACAAGACATCTATTAAGTATTTGTTCCGTTTCATGGAATCCCCGGTAAGGAATGAAAATCTGAATTAAAAAATCTAAATTAAAGAATGAAAATCTGAATTAAAAAATCTTAATCCTCTCTGCACTCTTCTCTGTAATTTTTCGAGTGTCTCGTAAAACAGACATTCAACATCTATAATTCTAAAAATTGCTAAATTGCTAAAAAAATACGATGTTGGGTAGGTACAAATTTGAAATCCCACTTTATCTAGTGAACGACGATGTGTGTTGGATCTATCAAAAAACCAATTTTTTGTGACAGGAAGAGTAGAAACTTTAGAATTTAACGAATGTTGATAAACTCATTAACGATTTTTGAGGTAAATGTAAAAATACAATTCAAATATTTTCAATACTAGAAAATGTTACTTTTTTATGATTTATTAATTTTCAGTTTTTTTTATTTTGTTAATTAACAATCAACAGATTAACGAGCTCCGGGCTCTGGTTTATACACTCAATTCATAATAATATGGCAGTGCAGATAGACGTTACTGATGTGTCTGGTGCGTCTGTATGTTTGTAATATGTTGCACACTCGCATGATAAAAATAATTATTATTTAACATTTGTTTATAATTGCTCATTAATCGTTGTTGCTGGTACTGACTAGTAGTAGCAGTAGTAGTGGTCAGTGGATAGTCGTCGGAAATTCGTGGGAAGAAGTCACTCAATCATCAGCGATGAGATTATTTTTGAACGCATGTATTTCATATTATTAATTATAAATGTTGGTATTCAGTAAAGAGATTGAGCAGCTAATCGTTTCAAAGCAGAATTCTGTAGATACCCTATCACGATAATAAATAAAAGACCAAATCAAGAAGATTTTATTTTTTAAACCTCTCCCGAGAATGTATATTTTTCTTTTGACCTACCTACTGTGTATAAAACAGGAGACAAAAACAATTTAATGGACAAATAAAAAAAAAAATAATCACCGATTGAAAAATCCAAAATAGAAGAGGATCGTTCCGTTACCGTCACCGTTACATAGTTTTAGTATTGTCATATATTGAGTCAAATTGGATGTTAGCTTCCATTTTACAAATCACAGTG
The DNA here is from genome assembly GCA_947579605.1 of Athripsodes cinereus. NCBI lineage: Eukaryota > Metazoa > Arthropoda > Insecta > Trichoptera > Leptoceridae > Athripsodes > Athripsodes cinereus. The sequence continues at coordinate 5,912,267 of OX388314.1, read as the reverse complement.
CACCGTTTTAACATAATATGGAAGGTTTTATGCAATTTATTTACTATTTACTGATAAATTCATTACACTTAATTTTACACAAAAATACATTCATATTAAATTCAATTAATTCACCTACACAGGATGAGTTTAGATGATGAGAAACGATTTCTTCTAAATAACCCAAATTAGTAATGTATCAAGCCACAAATCGAAAAAAAATAATTCATAACATTATTTATTAATTGTTCATAATTCTTACCTAAAAATCTTCCTGTTTGATTAAAATAATCTGACATAAATAATAATAAATTCAAATCTCGAACGTGAAATAGGTAGAGTAAGTACCTACATAGTCAAATTTAAATTAAGAATACACGAGCTAACATAATATTCACTTGTCACTATCAAAAATAAAATTCACACAACTTGCCACAGGTACTATATGAGGTGTCGACAGGATCGCTGTCGACGTGAAATTAACTCCATTAAATTAATTTCCAGAGATCGAAGGTTACGTGTCCTTAATAACGACAAATTATTACATACATATGTACTGCCGATAGTGGAATATGGAGACGAACTGAATCATACAGATGGACGTCTGACTAACAACCGTAATGTAGCTTTAATTAAAAGAATAGAATTATTGACAGGTCAACGCCAGGTCTTACAGGTCGTAGGGGTCAGATATTTTAGTATTGAGAAATTTTATCATTAGTTATTTCTACGTGTGACGAATGCAGTCACCCCTCTACTTTGGAACAAGCTAACATTTATTTAACTCTACATAATAAAATATAACTACCTATTAATTGTTCTAAATTTGTAGACATCTAAAGTTAAAAATGGATTTTAATCGAGCCCGATTGCTTTTACGATAAAAGTCTCTATAAATCTAATATATCCATGGAATATATCTCCTATTTATTCTTCAAGTTTTCGAGTGTTCTGTAAAAGTCATGCGTAATACTACATCACAAGATATTGACAATTCAAATTCAGTAATGACTGATGAATTAGGTATGCCACCTATACAGAATTTCTTTGAATTTTTATAGCAAGAGGAGGATAATTTGTACAATCTACATTCAATACAAGCCGTTAGTTCGCTGGCTACCACACTTGTGAGAAGTGCAGTGATGTTTTTGATAGATTTTTTGAAATTTTCAACGACATCAAATTTAACTACTTCAAAAGTCTATAGGTATAATTATTACACGTGTTCTAAAAACAATAATAAGAACTGAAATTTACTGCTTCGCTTATAGACTTCAGTCTGTTCTGAGACAGTAAAAAAATACCACTTTAAAATGAATTAAAATAAAAAATGCGCTATCCACTCGTAGTTCGTTTCAAAGTCTAACCTTACAGTATAACTGAAAACTCAAAAGTGTGTGAATATTTTTCTCGTGGATTCGAATACAAATAAATTAAATTAAAATAGAAAAATTACTCGAGTTCCCCTTCCCCATTCCGTGATTTGTCTTACATTTCCAAGTGATTCCGGGATTATAATAATAATGAAATAGGGCTAACACTCATAGTAGAACTAAACCTTCATTATAAATGTTTTTGTATGTAATTCTAAAAATATTATTTGTAATCATACATATCCATTCAGCCATCTTTGACATTTAGGTACACTGAGAAAAATAATCAAAACAAATCATTGGTACGGTACTATCAGATTAGGACCAGAGATCGTACAAACGATTCATTGGTATAAATCTATAATATTAACTCTTCGCAAACAAATCATTGGTAAATTTACCAACAACTTGTTTGCGAAGAGTTAATATTATAGATTCGTACTAATGAATCGTTTGTACGATCTCTGGTCCTAATCTGATAGTATACGTACCAATGATTCGTTGTGAAATTTCGTTAGTATTTTTCTCAGTGTATCTATACATTTTTACCTGTCCTCAGGAAGAGCTCAAATTCGTCTGCCATCTTGGCTCGCCTTCACGATACAAGCATAATATTACTGTGGGCAATTTATAAAAAAAATAAGATTCATCACGCCATCAAGTGAAATAAAATCATGTGTATTTGTTTGGTGTAATGAATAATGTAGTTTCGGTGCATATTTTAGTTCCGATTCTCGTACACCCTTAACAAAACATCTAAATTCAGCAGAGAAAATGGTTCTATCGGTGGTTGGCTAACAAACTTCATTAATTGGTTAGGTTTAAATTATTTATGTATATATTGTTATTATGAAAATGAACGCGCCGACAAATCTTGTAATGGATTTGGCGCGACTTTATAATTGTATTTAATGTGTATTATATGATATAAAAAATAAAAAAAAAAAAAAAAAAAAAAAAAAAAAAATTAGATAAAAGTATTTATTTATTTATTTTATTTATTCATTTTTTACTGTGCATTGATTACTAACAATTAGAAAAAACGTATAGGTACATTCAAGTAAGGTACAATCAATATACAGAAGGCTAGTTTATCGTAAAGGAGCGATCTCTTCCAAATAACCCAAACTTGTTCCGGACTATGTGGTCGTGGTCTGGTGAGCAGAAATGCTCTCTTTATTTTTATATGGGCAACCCATCAAACAAATGGGCAATTTTAGATTTATCAAGAATTAAGCAAATTTCGACGAAATTAAAAGCAAGAAAAGTCATTACATTGGATGATGGGATTTTGATTTAGAACTATGTCGGTGTTTCCTCCGAGAGTATATTATATTCGTATTACCTATACATACACACAAATATAGTTACGAAATGTCTGTTGTGTTGTGTTTACATTTCAGCTTATGTGCTACTTATAAGAGTTATGGGATTTGTTTTAAAATACCTAAAATATCATCACTATAGTCATTTACACGAGGTGATTTATAGCTCGGCAGTAAATGATTTATAATTGAAATCATCGAGTTTCATAATATCTTCGCCTATCTATGTATTTACACCATCATGGTATCTCCCACAAGTGAAGTAATCGATGGACTAATTCCATGTAATGAACCTAGTGTGTGAGTCATATTTTTCGTGCTATAAAAAATAAGACATTCAGAAAGGGTGGCATACTGGGTATAGACTTCTTTGCTAAATGATGTTTTACGAACTTGGTATTCTGGAAAAATCGATCTAAAAATTGTCTCACGGTCTTTAAATCCGAATATGTTACGATCTATGCTATCTGGAAGAATTGGAAATAAATTTGTTTGCTTTTAAGTTTGATTTTGGTTTGAAATACTTTTTATTAATTGTCACATACACACACACCACACACACACACACACATAGGAACTTTCTACCTCTGAGATATTCAGATGTGTAGATATTCTTTTAACACTTATATAGAAAAATCGAAAAGAAAGTGGGAGACTTATTCTATTCCAAATTGAATTTAATTTAATTTAATTGTCATTTATTCATTTGTTCATCTCAGAAACGATACCACGAGAATTTTATATTGTCATGATAGGATAGATATAGAGCAGGGATGTTGCGGATGTCGATTTTTACACATCCGCGGATGTGAATGCGGATGCGGATTTTTGAAGGCTCACATCCGCGGATGCGGATGCGGATGTTTAAGATGTTATAGAAAAAAAGTAGGAACTATCTTAGTTGGTAGGCACCACTGTCAAATATGTGACGTAATTGTTGCTACAATAATATTATGGATTTTTCGGCGAAATATTTTCCTTATTTTTTGTTACTTATTTGCAAAAATAAAATAAAACCGGCAAAAATAAAAACGCGTCGGATTATGTCACCAATTTTTTCGTTCCCATTGGTTAATGTCAAGTGCGAACGGCACGCGCCATTCGCCGGCCCCGCCCCATTTCTTTCTTGTCGCAAATTGTCTTACATCCGCATCCGCATCGATTATTGCGGATGCGGATGCGGATGCAGATGTCCAAATACATGCGGAAGCTCCGCATTTGCGGATGCGGATGCGGATATTCGCAACATCCCTGATATAGAGTTCCCAACCACCCCGATTTATCGGGACTTTCACCGATATGGACCTTCTTGTCCCGATTTCCAGGACAAGACCCAATTTTGCATAGTATTTTCAATGAGTTTTATAAGTATGCAAAAAGGGAGAAAGACTTGCTGGAAATGTGAATTTTTAGGAAAAATATGGTGTAACAGAACAAGTTTCATGTAACATGTAACTGAGTTCTAAATAAAAGTTAATTGTATTAACTATTTTTTTATTTCATTTCTACACCCTCATCTCAGAGTAAGATGAAAAAAAGGAGTATTGGCAGAAGGCCACCTATCATAGATCGTGGATTGAAAATATTCAGGACTGGACAGACGTGTAAGAGGAGTACATATATAAGATGTTTGCCCTCGCGGGAAACAGAAGAATTAGTCCAAGTGATGATCGCCGACGCCGGGGCGACCTGCCATGATGCGAGAAGAAAAAGAAGATTAAATAAATTAGAACAAATCTATTTCTAGCTTGTGAAAAAAGTAATGTTCAAGTTGGTTTACTGCTGTTATTGGACGCTTGTTGGAGAGATTTTTCTTTCAATACTTATCATGTAAATATTTACAAACAATACATTACTATGAAAATGTGTAATAGCACCAAATAACAGACAACGCTTACACATGTTGAGAATCACTGTTGGTAATGTATATTTTTAGAAATACTGTTTGAAACAAATTTCTAAGAAATTCGTACCTATTCATCTGTGTATTTAATCTAAAGACCAACTTACCACTTCTAGTGGATATTCTGAGTCCGCCGGTTACCTCACTAGTCTCCTTGGAGATTACAAATTTTTTTTTTTTATTAATTTAACATTGTTTTCTATAATATCGCCAGTAATTATTGAGGATAATGAGACGATTGTGGAAAAAGTTGGTTAAGAGATTGAAAATAATTTTTGTCTTTGACAACCAACATCATCGTGATAGACATTGGCGTTTGTTATCTTGTATAAAATGTATGATGAACAGTGCATGAACAATAACATTTTCGTGACATTTTAGTCAATATAAGTAGGTACCCACAAATCTTAAATTAACCCGTTGGATACTGAATGTATTCGTTATTTTAACTATGCATTGACCTAATACACTGGTAACGTATTACTAATTTTCTCAAGAAGCGTGTTCCAAAATTAATAGTAGTAATCTGCCCTCCTAGACAAGCACGCACTTTTCGATCGACTACAAACGAATTTACGACAATCTACCCACATGCACCATATTATAATTATGGGTTATTGTATGGTTATTGTTGCGGTTATAGTCGTAGATTCGTTTGTAGTCGATTGACAAGTGACGGTTTGTCTAGGGGGGAAACCCCCCCTCTTAATATGCCGATGCTCTCTTTTCTACTAATACTTTAATAGGTATTGCACAAATACTATATACCTAACACAGCCATTAAAGAACCCCTGCAATAAAAAAATAATAATCAATGTCCTTCAAGTTTGCAGCACAAAAGGTATTATGTACCTATACGAACATAACATTAAAAAAGTGTGGTGATAGGCAATCATATCATTGTTATAAAAAGGTAGATTTCTTAAATATGGACAATCAATTTATTTTGAATCAACAATAAAATACTTTTATAAATGCATCTACAACAAGGGACTCAAGGGAGATAGGTATATTTTATGAACGTACCTTTTTGAACCAACTCTTTTATAAGACTGATATTATGCAACCATTTTGGTCGCAAAATTTGTTTGGCTACCAATTTTACTTTGAATTTCTAGTCCATACAATGTAAGATGATGGACCTATGAAGGATTTTATTAATGTTCATTTTTATGAGTTCATACTTCATATCCAATACCATAGGCATAAACCAACTATATTTTAATGTAGGTATTATTAGCAGCGACGGGACTAAACTTTTTAAATGGGACTTGCTTTCTAATGAATATTGGTCATATATTAGTGTTACTATGATTATCTAGCTGGAACCGCATCGGGACACTCTAAGGTGGGAACAAAGAACCGGTAATTCAAAGAAAAAATCTGTCATGCAACCGATCAAATTTTAAATCCAGTTTTAAACTGACGTTGGTTGGGAAAGTTTGTAAGGGCGCTAACACAAAGAAAGCGGGTTACCTACCTTCAGATGCCTGCGTCTACCGGCGCCGAGAATGTATGCATGCATTTCAATGGACATGAACATAGTAAAAGCAGGAACGCCGATTGCGATTTACTTTGCCGGCGCTTACCGACACTTATCGGCGCTGGCAACCTGCTTTCTTTGTGTTTGCACACTAAGACAATAAATTGCTAATGCTTAAAAGACATCGATGTTGGAACACAAAAAATCCGAAAAAATGTACCGCGCTGCAAGTTACAATATGTCCATGGGTGGGAATGTAGAAATGGACTATAAAAATATTTAATATAATTACTTTTTATTTAGAAAACAATTACCTTACAATTGTTGCGGCTAAAGTAATTGGTACCCTACATTTTTTAGAAGATTTCACCTTTAACGGCGAGTCTTTTTTCTTTTATGCGTATTCATAAAGACAGCTTGGGTCTTGCCGGGATGTCGGGACAAGAAGCTTCATAATGGTGACCGTCCCGATATAACGGGACGGATGGCAACCCATGGTGGCATATTATCCAATGTAAGTTAGCAAGATTACTCTTGACACAATCTAAACATGATCTAAATTTTGTCTTGATCTTAATCATACGACTCAAGAAGGAACTATACCTAGTGAAAAATACCGCGCTACCGCTGCCGGGAGATTGGTATACCTTACCTAACCTACACGTATTTTTGACCATAGTTACTTCGCGAGTCGTAGGATTAAAATCAAGACAAGATTAAGATCGTATTAAGATTGTGTCAAGAGTAACCCTGCAAGTCCATGGAATTTTGCAATCATATAACACAGAAAGAGAGAATGACTGGATCCTGACTTGTGATTTTTTCACCACTTTCATTTGTTGTGTGTTGTGCATGTAATTATCAATTTCTTTTTGTGATTACAGAGATACTAAACATAATATTATACATTACGCTTGGGAGAAACTGCTTATGTAATTACATTGATTGCGGCTATGAAATGCAACTAGTTTTAAGATTTTCAATCTAGTCGTATTAATTTAGGCAAACAACTAGTACGTAGTAAATGCGTAACTGTCAGTTAATTTTAAGTTCTTTTGTAAAACAATGGAGTCGGTGGACATTAACGGTTGTATTTAATTTTGGGAGGATTTTGTCGGGGATAGCCCTTCAGGCGAACCTTGAGCCCTTCCTTGAGAAGAATTTGCATGAAGAGTATGGACGACATGGGAATTGACATTCCTGCAACATCCATGGGTGAGGGAGGGTGCAACCCTTAAAAAAAACATATTTGCAGAAGTACGTTGGTGTTTGTTCCGCAGAGTCCGCAGCAAATCTCTCAATTTTTTTGTAAGTTTTCGAGTGTGCTGTAAAAGGCAGGTAAAGGTATTCGTAAAATATCACGTATAAGACATTTAACATCTTTAATTCAGCGATGCGGTATGCCACAAATAGTGAACATCCAAACTTTTATTGGTAGGTGCGCAGAGGACGACGACTTGCATGTTTATTACTTACAATTTATCCGCTGGCTACCCCCACTTGTGAGATATGCCGTGACGATATAAATGGATGGTATTTTGCATTTATGAGAGCACACCACTGATTATAATACATACCTATTATGTTATGTAGGTATAGATCCCGCATTTGAGAAGAATGCAATAGGTATATAATATTAAACAGTGTATTACATTGATATGTACTATTATATACATTGTCTCAGACGAGTGTACCAATATAATATATATATGTAGATAGGTATATAATATACATATAATTATATTCCATACCAAGCTAATTGGTGTTAATTGGAAATGACCCTGTACTGTACGAATGTATTGCTTACTAGTACTAGGTAGGTACACTCACTAAATAAGTACAAATATAAATATTATATAATATGTACTACCATAACTAAAGTCACAATGAAGAAACAGTTTGTACAAAACCCTCATTGGAGTTTGTTCGTAGTTATTATTACTTTTATTACAGACCTCCTCTCTCTTAAATCTCTCACTCTTTTCAGTAAGTTTTCGAGTTTCAGCGATGAGTTATGTCTCCCATTCTGAATGTCTTAACTTTTAATGGTACGGTGAGGACGACTTGCATGTTTAGTACAAGCAGTTGATCCTTTGGCTACCCCACATGTACGAGATGACGTGATGGTATGTATGAATGAATGAAATTAATTATTGAAAAGACAACTAATTCTGCAGGGTCCATTACAGCTTTTAACCAATGCGATTCCAGAGATATGGATGACCTGCTGAGTCCAAGATCTAAAATATGTCTCCCACACTTTTTTATTTATGTAATATACAGGACTGTAGGCCTAGTCAAAACACATTTAAGCGTTACGTTTTCGTTCAAATATAGACGACGTTGCGAGAACGCGTCAATTTTCGTAGCTAAAATACACAAGTAGCTACGAAAATTGACACGTTCTCGCAACGTCGTCTACATTTGAAAGAAAACTAAACGAAAATGTAACGCTAAAATGTGTTTTGACTAGGCCTACTGGTATTCGTAAAACATCATCATGGCATACACAACAAGTGAGGTAGCCAGCGGACTAACTGCATGTAAAAAACATGAATATTGACCTCACCGTTCCAAAAAAATAAGACATTCAGGGTGAGTGGTGTGCCTCATTGCTGAATTTAAGATGTTAGTTAACTTATACGTGTTTTTTACGAGCACCTACCTGCCTTTTACAAAACACTCGAAAACTTGCAGAAAAGAGTGGGAAGAATACTTCACCGGGACTTTTTATACTTTTTTTTTTTTTTTTTTTCTTTTTTTAAAAAGATATATCTGGGTTTTGTTTGTTATAAACCCAAATACAACCTTATACACCTTTCACAGTAAGCTACTAAAAGCTTGTGTCGTGAAAGGGGAGTTTGCCGGCACCTGGTATCGAACCATCGACCCCATGTTCACGAGGCCGAGACTCTACCTCCAGGCTACCGACGAACTTTATTTTTTATTATAATGAACTTCCATCAAGAACTGTAGGACGATAATTTAAATATCTTCAATTCATCAGTTATGATGAGGCATGCTATTCATCCTGAGTGTCTTCTTATTTATTGGTACGAAGAGGGCGACCTGTGTGTTTTTACATGCAGATAGTTCGTTGTTAACACCACTTTTGGGATATGCTGTGATGGCATGGATAGGTGAATTGACGAAATGCTGTTGGAGCCATTTACACTCTGATCAGCATTGATTTTGAAATAAATTTTACCAATTATTGTTCTCTGACGTCTCTCTGAAAAATTTTATGCTTTTGATATGTACATGTACTAATTGTTATTTTGACTGACGATTCCAAGTGTCCGGTTGGACCTAGGGATGATAAACAAATAAAAAAAAATAGTAAAGTATTTGAATTTATCAGTATTTTTTTGTCTACTCATACAATATGCTCATAATATATTATCGTGCCCGCAATGGACACTTTAATTAGGTGAAGTGCAGAGAAAATCTTACCCGCTATACAAAGCTTAATAGTTTGGACATGCTCCTAGAAATAAAGTAATGGTAGAGAAAGTTTTTTTTATTAGCTACAAAATTTTATACAAATTTAATTTATCAAAATGAACATAATCCCTCTTAAACAAGAACACGGTTCTCTGTATGAAGAAAAAATATCTACCCATGTTTACGTCGAGGGTTGGAAGAAATTGCAATGTCCGCCTTTTGACATTTATTTTATAGGTAGGTAATGAAAATCTTTGTGCACTCTAATGTATGCCCATTAAAACTTATTTATTATTACACTCGAAAATATCTTTTATAAATTTTATGATATTTAAATATATTTTATTATTATCTTTCTCAGTCAGCTACATTCATGAAAGAAAGTACTATTATCTATACCATCACGGCATATCCTGCGAGGTAACCAGCACATCAGCCGCATGTAATAGACATGTAAGCTGTCCTCTCCGTGCCAACAATAAAACACGCACATTCAGGATGGGTGGCAAACCTCATCGCTGAATTTAATACTTATGTAATTACTATTTATGCCCGTAACTCAGAAAGGAAATGCGGATGTCCAAGAAAAGAATATTAAAATAGAACACGAACGGATGAGTTACATTAGAATAATACTTTTTCTCAAAAAAAAAATGCTTGACGCATCTCTGATATCGTAAAAGACGTAGGTACGTACCTAGTTCAGACTTAAAAAAGAAATTCGCAAATTTAGGAAAAAGTTTGAAGATTTCAGAAACAAAGTAGGCACTACTGTTTTTGCTACAATTTTCAAAATACAAGTATTTTTCCTCGACTAAAATTTTCACGTTTTTTGGGGCTTTGTTAAGAAAAGTGGTAAACATTCGTAAATTTGTAAAGCCAAGAGGCACGCAGCTCAGAACAAGCATCTAAATCTCACGGAACGCAGGTTCGTCAACAATGCCGTAGCGCTATGTTTGGCCAATGGCCCTATAGGGATGCAAGAGAGAAAATAATACTGTTTAAGCGAAGGGACGGCGCGTACGCAGTCCCCACTACCAAAAATTACGCGCCCGAGTTGCCCACATTAGGGGCAATCGCAGGGGTCAGCCCAACCGAAGTGCAATGGAAGAGCCTCACCCTGGGGGAACCGCCTTTGTGATCACGGTATCCCCTACGCCAGGTAAGTATGCTTTGGTCGCAGCGGGCAGAGATAATATAGACATGAACAACGCAGTTCATATGCGAGTTATTTACTACACTACCGCCACCTACATAACATATATAAAAGCACCTTATATACATCATAACTCTACATACATAATACATTTAAAAAGCTATGCAATATGGAGCATTAAATGCTGGAAAATTCTTATGTAAATATATTCCTTACTACTTAAAGGATAGACAAAGAGAAATCGTGTTTATATATGTACCTACGACCAGAGATGTGCAAAATACTTTCAAAAAAGTATTTAAATACAAAATACAAATACTTTTGAATTTTTGTATTTCAAATACAAAATACTAAATACTTTTTCAAAATGGTATTTAAATACAAAATACAAAATACGTATTTTCAAAATACTTTTTTAAAATACCTTTTTAAAATACTTTTTACAAATAGTCGAACAAGGTGTAAGACAAAAGTATTTAATATTTAAACCATTGATGAATGAAAGAGAAATTAAAAACTGGAAAAAAGTATACATAAATGGAGAAAGGGTTGACATGATTCGATATAGCATTGCTTGCAGACAATTGATGAATGCCATAGATGAATGAAAAACTGGACAAGAGTATACATAAATGGAGAAAGGGTTGACATGATTCGATATAGCATTGCTTGCAGACAATTGATGAATGCCATTGATGAATGAAAAACTGGACAAGAGTATACATAAATGGAGAAAGGGTTGACATGTTTCTATATAACATTGCTTGCAGACAATTGATTAATGCCATTGATGAATGAAAATCTGGACAAGAGTATACATAAATGGAGAAAGGGTTGACATGATTCGATATATCATTGCTTGCAGACAATGAGGATGAGCCTTAGGAAGAACTGTCAATCAAATTAAGTTTTTAAACTACTATAGATGACTCGTACACATTGAATTAGCTCAGAAAAATGGACATTAATATTTTTGCCTAGTCTGAGGATCGAACCCACGACTCCTCGCTTGCAAGGCGAGTGTGTTAACCACTAGTCCAACCTAATGAATTAGGTACATACTAGTTAGGTATATTATATATACCGCGCGTACGGGGTAGATACATCAATGTGAACTTCCTTAAGGACAGCACGATACAGAGTCTCGATGCTTACGAATCGACACAAGGCTGGTTAAGAGTACTCTTTAAACCCGGGTAACGTTCCCAATTCCTCTATATCATGCTTGTCACATGTTTCAGAATTTTTTGAAAGTTGTATAAATACAGTATTTATACAACTTTCAAAAAATTCTATATATAGCTAACTAGTATGTACCTAATTCATTAGGTTGGACTAGTGGTTAACACACTCGCCTTGCAAGCGAGGAGTCGTGGGTTCGATCCTCAGACTAGGCAAAAATATTATTGTCCATTTTTCTGAGCTAATTCAATGTGTACGAGTCATCTATAGTAGTTTAAAAACTTAATTTGATTGACATCCACACTTCTGAGCAAGTGAAATCCAGTTTTCAACACAACAGACTGTGTTACATACAATAATCAAGAACTGTCAAAATAGAAAAAAAAAATAACTAAGTCATGACAAAATGTACGGTTGTTAGAAGAGATAAGCCGAAAATTGTCATAAATGGATTGAGTATCATCAAGCAGGTAAGAGAATTCCTGACTTGGGCTGCAAAATAAATCAGAATGGATAATCCAAATCTGAAATCGTATGGACTACTGTAACATCATACATACAGTATACAGGAATGCTCCAGACTCTTCCTTATCGTCTTCAGATGGTTTTAAGTGTTGCCTTCGGATCATTTACAGAGAGAATAAGAGCTGCCACATAACTTCACTACTAAGAAGTCTACACTAACTGAGAGTCCTAGAGATACTGGTGTTTAAACTGTGTCTCACTGTCCACAAGGCAGCACACTACCCACTGAGCTGTTTCGCTGACGAAAATGTGTGGCGAAGGCTGTGCTCAGCTTCTTAAACTCGTTGAACTCAAAAGGGCAAATACCTCTAAATTTGCAGAAAGAAGAAACAAAGTCGCAGCGTCATCTGCCTGGAATAGATTGCCTTCAGACAAAATTGAAAATGCTACCACTCAGGAGAAATCACAGCGCCCTTGAAATGGCCATGGATCGTTAAACGGCGTCATGTATAATTTGTTCAATCATCATTATTATGTGTGTATATCTCTAACATGGAGTACTCTAATGGAAACGTTGTATTTGTAATTCAACAAATTGGCAAAAAAAGCTTGCGTACGCGCATATCAATTAATGGCAGAATTTTGTTTCAAACAATAAAAAGGTATTTTGTAAAAGTATTTTGTGTAAAATACAAAATACTCAAAAAAAGTATTTCAAATAAAATACAAAATACTTTTTACAAAAAGGTATTTGAAATACAAAATACAAATACGTATTTTGTATTTTGTATTTGTATTTTAAATACTTTTATTTGAAATACGTCACATCTCTGCCTACGACATATTAAAAATATTAATAATTAATGTAGGTGTATAATAGTTTTATATATTTTGCACGTAAAGTACTGTATTTTTCCTATGTACCATCACAATATCTCCTACAAGTGAGTAACCAACGGACCAACTGCATATAATAAACATACTTGACATCCTCTCTGTACTATAAAGAAAGATATTCAGATGGAATTAAAACAATAGTTTTATTTAGAAAATTTTCAACTACCTAGACAATATTGAATTCAACATTGCTAGGTGTAATAAATGTTGTAGTATGTGTTGTTCCTACGTATTAAAATTGGATAATATAATTAATGAAATCTTCTGGGGTTGAAAAAATAATACAATTGATATTATTAATTTATTCGACTGTAATTATTTGCATAAGTAACCATGGGGTAAAATATTATAATGCAAATAAAAAAGCGTCAACTCGTTATTCATAGAAGGATATTAATTATACATATTATCAATGGGTGATAATTTAATGTAAGTGTCTAATTGAATGCCATTTTTGATTTTCTGTAAAAAGTATAAAATAGAAACGTTTCGAATTTCAAAAATGAATTTATATTTATTTCAACCCACGAGTAGATATAATAATACCTATTAATAGTTTTATATTTTACAATATAAAATTAATTTGACAATAAAATATATAATACTACTACTATACCATCACGGCATATAGGTACCACAAGTGGGGTAGCCAGCAGATCAGCTGCATGTAAGAAACATGCAAACTGTCCTCTCCGTGCCAATATAAAATCAAGACATTCAGGATGGGTGGCAAACCTCATCCTTAAGTTTTCGAAAACCTGCCTTTTACAGGACACTCGAAAACTTACGCAGAAGAGTGGGAGACCAATTCTTTACCGGGTGCTCCACGGGTATATATAATACGCAGGTATTAAAGTAGGTGCATGGTGCATATAAATGATTTTCTTTATATTTGTTATAGATGCTTACATTTTTTAGTCGTTCGCGAATACCTCCACAATAAAGCTAAGTTTGTATATTTGTGGAGAGGCTATACTTCGCTTTCACGATAAGGCATACTTACCTAAACAGATTTCATGATGATATCATAATACAATGAGATCAAACATCGGAATAATGCCGAATAGGTTTCTCATTTTTTTCTCTAAGTATTCAAGGATCACGTAAAAGGCAATTATGTACCTACCTACATAATATCTATTTAGGTATATTATTTTTATCCTAAACAAAACATCATGAATTATGTAAGTAAGATTATGAACCTACCAATTAGCGTTTGAGGGAATCGGTAGCTTGGTAGTGGTGCCCAGGATTTGAGAGGGTCGAAAAATTACGAGTTCTAAGTTTTTATACTCCAACTTCACAACACAAGCATATTGCTTACTATAAGGGTGTTTGGAGTATATTGTTTCAAGTGTTTATTTCAAACTCTTTTAAAACATATAATTATGTACTTCCTTAATTCGGCTCTGAGGTGCACCACCCATCTGAATGTCATGTTTTTGTGGCATGAATGGATTTTTTTGCTCAACAAATGCAGTTAGTCCTCTACTAGCTTCCGGTATTGTAGGAAATCCTGGTATAGGCAGACAGATTATAAATAATATCACAAATTAAAGCATTATTACCAAACAAAAAAGTCAAAGAACATAAACTACGACCTCTTCCTATTTCAACTAAGTATTAAAAAATATGTGAATAAGTGTTCAGTCGTTGAAACACACGCTTATTCATTTCATATCAAATTAATAGGGTTCAAGGATTTTCATTGTTCATAAACGAGAAGTTTATACAATGATGCAATATCTGAATTAATAAAAATGAAAGAAACTTACAATTTAAAAATATACTCTCCCTTCATGACACAATTGTATAGAGGTATATAATATTTGGGTTTATAACAAAAACCCTGATCTTTTAAAAAAAATTATTAAAAATATTGATGCTTTACCAATGAGAAACTTCAATTAGATACCACACTTTGGAATCATCTATTTCCACAGACGCCGCACGTAATGCACATCATATTATTTTTGATATCAATAATAATATTATACACTCGCTTATTTTAGATCGAGTGATTTATAGATCCGTCGATAAATAATTATTAATCATAGTTTAACTCAAATAACACTTTGGAATGAAAAATAATAATCACGCGCTATTAAAACAATTAACAAAAAACTTTAACTCAACGCTTCATTCCATTGTAGACACCATGACACGATAGAACAAATTGAAATAAATATTTGAATTTCATTCCAATGTTTATGGTTTTTTAAATGTTCTTTTATTCCAATATTCAAAGTTGGCGCGCCCGTGTCTTTTTCACGACTGACGTTATTTTTGATTAGTTACGCGGGAAGCGTGCTGTATTTTGTTGTATGCCTACCTACCTTGGGAGTATACACGTTATATTTATTATAACTTATAATTTTGTACTGATTCCGATACCGCGAGAGTGTAGTACGAATATATGGAAATGATCATAAATTCGATTCATTCCTGTTGTTTCTTAGAACCAGAAGCGAAGCAATAACACATTAGTAATAAATTATTCTATTCTATTCTATTCCCTCACGCCGTATCCCAAGTGGGGTAGGCAGAGAGAACGGAACGCCAATTAGATCTGTCCTTACATACTTCTTTCGCTTCCTTTACAGTCATACAATTTCTCATGCACGCACGTCGGTTTCTTTTACTCAAAACACGGCCGTCCTTGAGAATTTGATCTACATGTTCAAACCATGTAGTTCTCGGACGCCCGCGCTTCCTCACACCCCTCCTTTCAGCCAAGTATATCGTCTTTGTCATTCTCTCTTTCATTCGTTCCACATGAATAAATTACCTATTATTTTTATTAAAGACAAATGAAAAATTAAAAAAAAATCTTAAGGTATTGACATGTACCTCTTCTATCTAGTCTTAAGTTTTTCTGTACCTATATATTTCACATGCAATGAGCTCCTAGACTACCCCGTATTAGGGTATCGACATGATAAGGATTTGTACTTGCATACTTAATAATGATAGGTAACAATGCAACCTAATAATGATAATGCATTTAAGTATTTAATTAAATTCAATATATCTGCATATAAACCAAAGAAATTTCTCATTATTTTTTATTTTGAAAATTGAAAAAATGCTAAGAAATATTATTTGGAAATGAACATTACAGTATATTATACCTACTGTAGTAATATTGTAAATAGGTTCCCATGTATGGAAAACTTTATCTCAGAATTCAAGTTGTTTAATATCATGCTAGGTTTTAAATTCTAAATACACCTCTGTATCTATCATAAACAATATTACATCTTCATAAGCAGGAGATCCAATATAATATAGTAAAGAGCAGTACTATTGGAATCTACAAATATACATACACCCATACTTACTTACCATTTTAATTATACAAATACATCAATGGCTAGTGTAAGTATTATGTGTTATAGGTAGGTACATATTGTAGTAACTACCCAGTAGCCAGCATCTGGATTGTTAAGGAAGGGGTACTATATGCATTTATGTACTAATTTCACTTACACATATAATAATATACATCTTACTTTACTCCATCTTAGTACCGAACAGTAATACTGCACAATATTGATTATAGGGAGTGTAATACAACAATGTTGAAATTACACCAACTTCAAACTAAAATAATATATTTTACTAATTGAGTCAACACAACAGTTTTATGGGTTGTCAGTTAACACACGGAGGTATTACTGAAGATTGATTTCATAGCTCTAGCAGTTAATTATTTAGGCCAATCCAGGAAGGATATAGAGTAGCCTATGCCAGAGTGATTGCGATGTCTGGGGAATATGTAATTTATTTTGAAGTTTCAAACGATCATTAATTCTGGAGGTTATTTAAAATAATTTTAAAAAAAGTTTTTAATTTGCCAACAATTTTATTTCATAAGATTCAATAACAAGATTTGGTTACACTTTATTGATTTTCGTGCAGCCTACCATAAGGTACACAGTATACACTTTTTGTAATATAATACTTAAACAAAATGTTTGAGTTCGTCGGTAGCCTGGAGGTAGAGTCTCGGCCTTGTGAACAAGGGGTCCGGGGTTCGATCCCAGGTGCCGGCAAACTCCCCTCTCACGACACAAGCTTTTAGCTTACTGTGAAAGGTGTATAAGGCTATATTTGGGTTTATAACAAAAACCCAGATATATCTTTTTTATAAAAAAAAAAAAATGACTGATTCACATAACACTGTGATATATATTTATAAAACATTAATAACTAACAAGAACACATTTCTGTAACTAGAATAAATATTAATTAGCTTAATTTGAAAAGGCTTATTTAAGAAGAATCAGTCATAACAATTAACATATTTAAATAATGCAATATATCACTCGTTATCCAGGTGGCTTTCCTGGGTAAATAAAGAAAAAAAAAACTTAATTATATTGTAATAAAAGCTGCCAATAATAAAAAAAAAACTTTAAAGATAAACTTAAGATAGAATAATTACACCATTTTTTATATTTCACCTGACTTTTAGTACTTAGCCCCAAAAAATAGAATAAGTACATTTTTTTGTATTGCTTACATGCTTACTGCTGTACAAATTACCTTGTTACTTCCAGAGTGCTATTATATATTAAAAAAAAACTTTAAAAACTTGTATCACTATCAAAACAAAAAACTTTCATCTTTGTATGAATAAAAGCTCATATTGAGTGTTATCTCTTGTGCTAAATTGTGTATTTCGGGAGATATGAAGTAATTTTTTTTTTAAATTAATTATGAATTAGCGTGACGCATGGCTAAAAAGGTATTTTCTAATAACAAGCGGATGTAAAGCATTATCATTTAACATGCTAACTTGAAGTAAGTTTTTCATAATTTCTATTTTTCATTGTGGAATTTGCATCTATCTAACTATATCACAAGGTACGTAGAATAGTGAAATAAATACATAGATAATTAATCTTAATCAGAGTCATCATTAAGTAGCCCAAATTTATTCTGCACCAATGTTTCCTTTTCACTTTCTTCTTCATCATCGTCTCCATCTGAATTGGAATGTTCCGACTCACTTCCATCTTCTCCAAGGCTTTCATTCCGAGAATCGGTAGCTGATGAGGACGGTTTATCATTCTTATAAGCCAAAATAGTTTTGATACGTTCAAGCTCGCTGGATTGTTCCCAATTTTCTGTAATTTCATAAAATGTTACGAAAGTATGTAAATATTTATTTATTAATTATATTTCGATAGAAATTGTAACACTTATATTGTGATTAAGACATACAAATTTAATTTTATATCTATTGATTTAAATGAAAATATAGTTAACAGATCGGCTAAACAATTATGATACTGTATTTAAATTAAATATAATTCTTGTTCACTCACAAACAAGCAAACGATTTACAAACATAGAATAGAATTGAAATACAAGCAAAAATGTAGCGTATTAATAAAAAAAAAATCTAAAAAAATTAAGTAATACTTATTACTAGTAGCATTTTTTACATTGAATTGTGTCAAAGGCTTCATGCCATTCACAGAATGAAATAAATATACATACAAAATAATCAAATATTTGAATACCTTTTTGATTGGAAAAATTTGGAGGCACAAAACTGAAAGGAATAGTTCCATCTAAAACCATTCTTAAAATAGAATTAGCCGCTCTGTACAAATCAGGGCGGGCTGCTTTTGCTGTATAGAAACCACTCTTTACTGCCCAGGCTTCACAAATATCCATAGCGGACCATTCCTCGTCATCACTGGGATGTTTAATGTTCAACAATCTTATTAAATCAACTCGTTCAGCTAAGAATTTCACAGATGTGTATGGTTCTCTAAGTTGTGCAATGGGGAAACTACCCATTAGAACTTGCGCTACTTTGGGAACTCTTGATGGAAACACTAGCCCCGGACAATCACATAATCTTACATTACTAGTTAGGAATATAGTTTGGAAATGTTTAGTATGGCCTGGTGTCTTGGATACCGACACAACTTTGTTCCCCATTAAAGCATTTATCACTGAAGACTTTCCAACATTAGGCTGCCCTACACAACCAATAGTCAAAATACCGTTTTTATATTTTTCATGATTATAAAATGTTGTATCAACAGTTTTACTGACAGTCTCTTCAACTTCTATATCATCAAACTCCTTGTTTGCTTCATCAGCTATTTTGCTTTTCCAAGAAAACAAGTCTACATTATCTCCAACAATTTTTTGACAGACTTCATATAACTGTTGTGCACCTTCTGCTGACATTCTCAGTTTACCTCTTCTTCGCCTCTTTTGCAATCCTGTAAAAAAATGTAATGTATCATATTTGAATCATAAAATAGTCAAATATACATTAATCAGATTCTAGGTCAGTGTTTACCACAGTGGGGCATCACGCCTCAGAGGTGAGGCACCGCGCTTCCACATATTACATATTGAAAATTTACCAACTGTTTAAAATTAAAAAAGAAGTCGGTGGCGCATATGACTTTTGATAAAACTACGGTGGGGCATGGCATAAAGAAGGTTGGGAAACACTGTTCTAAGTCAACTTATAGGAAGCAACCTCTACAAAAATGTAAATCAGGGAAAACAGGTATAAGTTTTCTGTTCTCTCTGATATCAAACAAAGGCAAATACTGGTGATGTTTTGATATGAGACCTCCCACAGGGGTATACTTAATTTATTATAATGTAGCCGAATATCCCTGCTTATCTCAAATGGGTAATTTATCATTTTTAAATAAAATATTTAAACTTGAATGACTATGTTTATTTGTTACATTAATTTAAATTACGCTATCGCGATTTCAGTGCACTTGCACCATTGACGAGCTTTTAAAGACTTTAGGCTGCCCTAAAGCTCGTCAATGGTGCAAGTGCACTGAAATCGCGATAGCGTAATTTAAATTAATGTAACAAATAAACATAGTCATTCAAGTTTAAATATTTTATTTAAAAATGTCTAGAAATTGTTACATAGTTAATGCCTCTAAAATAAGGGTAATTTATCATTTGATTTGTTTTTCTATTTGTCATATTCATTCAATAAAGTTTTTTTTTTTTTTTTATTGAAGAAGAATTTTTATTATAAAGTTAATATATACATTCTGAATAATTGAACACATACATATAAATTCTTTACTTTATATTTACATTTTACCCACTATAGTATGTTTGTTTAGTGTAGAATTTGGATAAATAGAAATCCTCAGACTGGGTGGTTGAGGGTCTCCTTCGATTTACATTTACTTGATAACGAGGCTCTTGAAAGCCAGCTCGCAAATAAATTAATAAAGTGTTTCATTTTGGTTTCTCATTATAATAAACATTCCCGGAGACCATCGTCGGTTGATTATTTGAAACTTACCAGATTTATTTTCCTGATTGCCATGCATGTTGTATTGGGGGAATGAAGTGAAGAGAACCATATGTAGTTGAGGATATTTGGTTTGAAAATGATGCAACCAGGCAGCTACTACGGGCGGGGGCACAAGATCTATCTTGTTCAACACCAGCACTATGTCCTTCTCAGCTTCCACAATATACGAGTAAATCATTGGAGGGAATAGAAGATTCTGAAAAATAGGATAACGTAAAAAATGAACTAGGTATATTTTTTTTTTATTAACATAAGTGTATATATTTTTAACATTTGTGTTCTTCATTTGATACTAATTTGATACAAGCATCCAAGCCTAATGAGGTAGTATTTTAGCTATTTATAACAATAGTGTGGTAATCGGTAGACTCACTGTAAATGGTGAGATTTCTATACATGCAAAAAAAACAATGCATGCTTATATTTAAAAAGCTGGGTAATTCCTGAAACTGTTTTACAAAAATGATAAGATACCTAGTGATATATTAGGTCGGGTAAAAAGTCTTTCCGCATATAGTATGTATAAACTTGTAATAAAATATCTTTGGCTGTACTATTTGTATCTGGCTGGTTTTCATGACATTAAAAAGGTGACATTTCAAAAAAAGAATCAAATTACAAAAATTTTGTTTCCCGCTATTTTTCATTTGTTTTTCTTTCTGTCAAAATGAGCAAATAAAATGAAGAATTAAGATACATTTTAAAATTTCATTACAAAAAAAGAAAAAATGCAACGCAAGCCCCGAAAAAAATGTGACGTTTATGGACCTAATGCAGTGTCAGTAAGAGTAGCACAAAGTTGGTTTAAGCGTTTTCGATCCAGGAATTTTGATGTCAAAGATGCACCTCACTCTGGTCGCCCTGTTACGGATAAAATGGATGCTATTTTTGAAAAAGTGTAGCAAGATCGGTATATCAGTAGTTACGAGATAGCTGAAGAACTGGGAATTGACCACAAAACAGTTCTGACCCATTTGAAATAAGCTACACAAAAAAGCTTGATATTTGTCTGCCACACAAGCTCACTGAATGAAACCTAATGAACCGTGTACTCATTTGTAATTCTTTATTGAGACGTAATGAAACCGAACTGTTTTTGAAAAGATTGATAACTGGTGATAAAAAGTGGATCACGTATGACAAGAATGTGCAAAAAAGGTCGTAATCAAAGGTCGGTCAGGCTTCACAGACTGTGGCAAAACCTGTGTGGTCTTTCATCATAATAACGTTAGATCACACACATCTATAGCTACTCAGAAAAAAATAAGAGAGTTTGACTGGGAGATATTAATGCATCCGCCATATAGTCCTGACCTTGCACCTTTAGATTTTCATCTGTTTCGGTCTCTTCAGAATTCTTTAAGCAGTGTCAGGTTAGCATCAAAAGAATAGTGCCAAAACTACTTGTTGCGGTTTTTTGATCAGAAGTCTCAAAATATCTACAGCAACGGGATCATGTAATTAAATGTAAATTAACTTTGAAAAAAAATGACTTGAATTTTCATATTAAATGTGACGAAACTTTTTCCCCAACCTATTATAAAAAAAAGAGTGACTCAATATTATGTTCTCTATCCATGTTTGTTACATACAGGTAGTAGTGGCGGGGCTAGAAAATGACGAGGTTCGCAAAGCTGTTGTTTCATATGTACGGAAAATAATAATAACTAATTTGGATGATTATTCTCCAAGTGAAATACTACAAATCTATGTAAGAATAGCCCAAAAAAATACACATTTAGTTTTGTTCAGTTGTCCAAGAATAATTCCTAAACATGCCAGTACATACTGTGCACTACATGCCAGTTAATAAATTAAAACATTCATGATGGGTGACATATCTTAGCATCGCTCCGGAAAATTGTAAAAATTTTGGTTTTTTCCAAAAGTGTGTCTTTAAAGCAAATAAAAACGCTCGAGAGCTACTCGGAAGTTTTCAGGATAGTTCGAGATCATCCGGAAGCGCTCGGTATTGTTGTAAACATTATAGTAAACCCTCAGCCTACTCAAAATCTTGAAAAAAGTGACTCAGATGCCGAAACGAAAGAAAAGGAAAAAATCAGCTGGGCAGAAGCTGCAGATTCACTAAATAAGTTTATCTCTTTTGCTGAGGCTAGTACTAGCTACAGTGCTTCAGAAATTATTGATTTCCAAATCATAAGAAATAAATTTTATACTAAACGCCAAAAGTCAAGAAAACAAAAAGCCATTCGTGACTTTTTTAAATTTAAGTGAAATATGTTTTACAGTACGTGTACATACATTATATGAAATGTAAAATAAACTTTGTTGTATGTATTTGCACACTGTATTTGTAGTTTAATTATTAACCTAATTGTTCTTATAATTACCGCATGATAGACCGGAATTTTCGATAATCCGGCACCGAGCCGGTCCCGAACGTGCCGGATTATCGGACTTCTACTATAGTAAATATCTTAGGCTAACGTAAATTATTTTTTTTTAATTTTGTAAAATTTTGTACTCGTTTTATGTATTGTATTATGAATGAATAAATAAATAAAGAAACTGAGAAGAGAGATTTTGGATCAACAAAAGCATCTCATCCTACAATATTCATGACACTCTAATGATGTTGTCAGTGATGTTGAAAAGGATCAAATAGGGTATCATAAAAAATAAACATTTTAGAAAGAGCTCACGCCATCAGTATGATTATTTTATGGATTGATTGAAGAGGATTGTTTTATAATTATGTTACTAAAATGTGATAAATCTGTGATAAGAATGATAACTTACTGGAAACCTAATATCGACAACGCACAGCAATATATCTGACATTTCTAGAACCCTCCACAGCTGCCTCCAAGTCTCAAGGTTCTCCTCGTAATGGCTCAATGAATCACCAAACTTATTTTCTAAATCTTTCATGAATTCCTGAAACATTTTAACATTATAATTAATATGTGAAATAAAACTCTGCCATTTTTAACATTCCTGTATCTTAATGTCTTCTACTTTTTCTAATCATTCTAAAAATTATGAATGCTTTTTCAGATGGAATGAAATATATTCAATTAAAATAAATGCACTCGTTATAAAATCTATCTAAGCCATCATGACATCGCACACAAGTTGGGTAAATTTTATAAAAAATCAAAAAGAGTAGTCAGCAGACTAATTGCATTAAATCAATAAGCAGGCCATAAAAATAAGAAATTGGTGGCACACCCCATAACTATGTAAATTGGAGATGACAAATGTTTTATCGTTGTTGCATATTCAAAAAGAGGAATGTGCGAACATTTTTATTTTGGTATACTCTTTAAAAACTGTTCATTAGGGCATTAAAATTGTCGTTTGGACTTTTTATTGGCATGTGATATTATTTTTTAAGTATTGAATTTTAATATTTGATACTATGAATCACTTCATAAAATGGTTAAGATGTCATTTTAAGCAGTTTTTTTTCTAGAAATGTAAAACATTTATAAATTCACATACCCCTTTTTGAATAAATTTGTTATATTATATTATGATGTTTTATGTATAGGACACTCTAAAACTTACAGAAAAGAGAGAGGTATATTCTATTCAAAGGACTAAGCAGGGAATTCTATTTCACTTTATGGGATGCGCAGCGATGGAACAAATAGACATCATTATTAATAATTTAATGTTAAATATTTATTCTGAGTATACTTACAAGAAAATATCTATTCTCTCTCATGTCCAATTCTCTAGGAGACATTTCGTATGACCATGGTGGTCTCACAGGGAAACTTAATCCTTTTGGGAAAAGATCATCTTCACTCATTTCAAGATTCTTCTCTTGAATTGAAGCTAATTGCTCTCTGACAATAAAACAACAAACATTACAATATATTTGTTTGTGATTTCAAATTTGTCATTTTAAATGTGTATTTCTTTAGACATAATTGTTCCCTTAATAATTCTAACAATAATCGTAGTTTTCTTAATAAATTGTACTTACATGGCTAAGTTTTTCCTTTTTTCTATTTCCTCGTTAGATTCTTTCTTGAATTTCAAAGCATATTTATCAGTTTTCTTTTTTGAAGATGTTGGTACTTCAGACATATCAACATCTTGTCTGTGTGAAATACCAGAGTGTCCTGAAATCAATGTAGATGATTAAATTTCACATTATAATGATATTGGGCACATTTCTAATTTCAATATTATTTTAACTATCCAATGGACATTTTAATTTCGGAACTAACCAAGACGTTCCTTAGCTTTCCGAGCTTGTAATTGCTGTTTTTTCATTTTGGTGCTAAATGGCACTTTCCTTTTATGTGTCATCGTGTATCAAATGCTTTTATTCTCAATGTTGACACACAATTTAATGAGAAAACACAAAAATAGTGCCGAAAATTCCAGAATCAAGTATTATCTCCGACAACCGCGAGGAAAATTAATAAGAACTTTGATTTATTTATCATTCTATGTATTTAGTACGATATTTACGAACCGTCCTCCATAGAATTAATTCTGTCACAAAAACATAGTCATGTGTAACACAGATCCGACCCGAGTCAAATGTTCGGGTACTTCCAAATTGACCCGCGGGTCTACAGATCACCTACGGATCTTACGGGTCCTAATGATCTGTTTGAGCGGAGACCCGTTGGATCTGTGAGGACCCGATGACCCGAAAGATCTGTTTGAGACGATTACATCGATGGTATAGCGCACAGATGTGGTAAGTGCAGTTTTTACCGAAAATGAGTTATTATACGCATACGAATCTATATCATCTGAAGTATGTTCCTTAGGAATATTATTGCGTAACTCTGTGTCATTCACGAGATATTTAACAAAAACTATGTGTGGTTAGTACTATGGATACTTTGGTATCTATGAGGTGATCAGGTGTTGTAAACCAAACGCGTTTAAGTATATTGATTTATTAATACTTTACACAAATTATCATTACAAGGTAGATGTACAAGTTATTACTACTACTGATAGATTAAAGTAACGGACTGGAGTGTTGGACTGGACTGAAGTGAGGATGTATCATTCAGGAGGTTTATATACTGTTTCAGAAATATGCCGAAGTTTACAGGGAGTGTCCATACAAAGAGCGATCATTGTAGTGAATCATCATGCCCTTATATTTTTTTATTTTTTTTTATTTTATTTTATAGACACTCTTGCGTTTCTTGATAATGTTTACTTATGGGATTTGTGTGATCATCTTTGTTTCGCTGTGTTAGCGTTATGATGAGATCACTGTTCCCAATACTTTCGGGACACGCCTTGATAGCATAAGATGAGATCACCGTTCCCTATATACTTCCCCCCTGAATAATGTGGTCCTCACAAAATGACTTCAGTGTTAGTACACTTGAACAACTAAAAAAATTAAAAATTAAGTACATAAAAATCATTGTAAAAATTGGTTGTTAATAATCAATGGTTTGTGATACATGTTATCATAAAATATCTTACACAATTGTTTATGTTTGCCGTTGTTTATAAACAGTCGCATACAGTAAACAATTTGCTGAGTTTGTGTATAAGTTATTCAATTTGTGTATAATAATGATGTTTGTAATGTAAATAAAATTGATTGGAAAATGTGAGTCACTTGAGTCAATGAAAATTAATTTGAAAGTAATATGAATGATAAAATGAATCAGTGTTATGAAATCAATTGATTGATGATGTCTTGTTTGCGGTTTCGTCGTACAATGTCGGTGTGTTGATTTCATCGATTCTCGATAGCGCGTCTGCCATGTAGTAGTTTATCCAAGTTGCAAGTATCCGCTCTAGATATCTTCTGAAATTTAGCTTTGGCGGCTTTGTTTTCGTTGGATATAGCGGATTTGTCTTCTTGTGTTTAGATGATGGAGCTTGTAGGCGATGTTATGCGAGACGATCTGTGTTGTGTTGCTAGCTGCTGCGGTTGATGCATGAAGAGCTTGGTGAACTCTGTGAATGCTTAATGATCTGAGCGGTTACATAGAGAGTTTGTCATACTCTGTGTATGCTTTTCAAGATGAAAAATCTGGCTTGTTCTGCGAAGGTGAATCATCTTGGTTGCTCAGATGTTTCTTTACTCTGTTTCTTTTGGGATTTGTGTGATCATCTTTGTTTCGCTGTGTTAGCGTTATGATGAGATCACTGTTCCCAATACTTTCGGGACACGCCTTGATAGCATAAGATGAGATCACCGTTCCCTATAGTACTAAATTTTATGGCATCTCAAACTTTCAACATTGATTATCTCAAAACTATGAAAACTGCACTTACCACATCTGTGCGCTATGCCATCGACATGTAGGATCCGTTTAATAATGGGGTGTTCACATTTGGCGAATATCGCCAGGCGAATTTCAATATATATCGCCAGGCGAAAAAATAAAATTCGCCGGACATCCATTGATCGTCACACCTGTTCACACAGTCCACCAATATAGAAACGATCTGTCAGATGCGCTTTGATTTTGACACTGTTTTCAAAATGGCGTCGAGATGGAGATCGCGAAGTGTTTATTTTTAGTCGAAAATGTTATAGTAGAGGTTATAAGGCGCCTTTTAATTAAGGAAACAAACGCCACAAACCAACAACAAAGATAACAGCTGTCACGAAGCGGGAAACATTGTAAAATTTATAGGTTATAAAGTCTTTACCATAGATACGAACGCCGCGCACATCTGCGCATGCGCGAATCGTTCAATCAGCCGAAAAGTTGGAAGGTGGTCAACTCGATAGGATTTCGTTTCTACTGGTTTTTTATCGTTTCAGACTAGCTGTCATTTTGTTCACACGGTTCAAATGGTTGGCGATATTTTGGAGCCTGGCGATATTCGCCAAAGTGAGAACACCACATAAGCGGATGACACGTAAGTTCTGTATGTTTAGTTCACAAATTGAATAGAATGACCGTTTGTACTTACCCATACATACATACATACATACATACCAGGGATGTTGCGGATGTCGATTTTTACACATCTGCGGATGTGAATGCGGATGCGGATTTTTGAAGGCTCACATCCGCGGATGCGGATGCGGATGTTTAAGATATTTTGTTGGTAGGTTGGTAGGTAGGTAGGTAGATAAGTTGGTAGGCCCCACTGTCAAATATGTGACGAAATTTTTGCTACAATAATATTGTGGATTTTTTGGCGATTTTTTTTTCTTTGTTATTTGCAAAAATAAAATAAAACCGGCAAAAATAAAAATGCGTCGGATCTTATCACCATTATTTTCGTTCCCATTGTTTAATGTCAAGTGCAAACGGCACGCGCCATTCGCCGGCCCCGCCCCATTTCTTTCTTGTCGAAAATTGTCTTACATCCGCATCCGCAATAACATCCGCATCGATTGTTGCGGATGCGGATGCGGATGCAGATGTCCAAATACATGCGGAAGCTCCGCATTTGCGGATGCGGATGCGAATATTCGCAACATCCCTGAAACATACCATCACGCCGCTTCCCATACATACAAATCCGTATTCTAATAATATATTATTTTTTTTTTATTTATTTTATTTAAAAGAAACCCTCAAACAGCAGGTAGAATCTGCTGGTTTCAGAAGGCCATTATGTTACAAATTACATTAAATTTAAGAACACTATATCACACTATAACTATATTGTGTTTTTTTGCTGGAAAGTATCGCAAAGTTTTGCTAGTCTCTAAAAACATTTTTCACAAAATAATAATACAATACACAAACACAAAATATTTCACAAAAAAATATCATGGCGAAACATTTTATGAAACCAATACTTTTTCATATAAAATGTTTACCTTTAATCAATAGCTTATCCACTATTTATTTCAACTAAACCTTTGCACAGTTCACAATAAAAAGTATTTTCCTATTTGAAATTAATTGGTAGTATATTGTTTTTTTCCTTTATTTATATTGTTTTTCTTTGTTTATGCATTATTTCTCTTGACTGTTTTTTTTTAATTTGTGTTATTTGTAAAGGCTGATACAGCTGTTTGTCATGTAAATAAATAAATATTTTATGGCCAATAAATGTCATTATTATTTTTCTTATAATTATTGAGTACGCCGTTCAGATATAGACCATTAAAGGTCACGTGGTATTGTCTATGGATTTGCTTTTGCTTGGAGGGCAAACAGTCAGATTGCGCAAATCATCCTTGTAGGATGTTATGCCATAAGAGAAAAAAAGGAAAGTCAGACGACAAAATAATAACAAAATCGACACTGACAGTTTTTTTGATTATTAGGTATTCTTTAGGCGTTCCACCTAATATTACACCGTAATCGTCTGTTGTATTGGGATGCCTGATGCCCCTCAATGATTTTTCTGTGACGTCATCCTTTAATGGTCTATTAAGTGTAAAAATCTCCATACCGTATGAAAGGCATAGTGGATCATAGACAATAAGCTATCAACACCGGAAACAGCTCCGACCCGTAGACACAGGTATATGCTGCAACCGGAAAGACCCGTGACCCGTGTATGTACCTACAGCGGAAACGGGTCTGAGCTAAAGACAAAGATCTGGATTGTAACCGGAAAGACCCGTGACCCGAATCATATGTTCGGCTCACTGCTATCAGTGGACCCGAACGGGTCGGGTCGCCTCAAATTGATCTGTTACCCATGACTATACAAACCCGTATTCTAATAATAATATATTGTGTTTTATTGCTGGAAAGTATCGCAAAGTTTTGCTAGTCTCTAAAAACATTTTTCACAAAATAATACTACAATACACAAACACAAAATATTTCACAAAAAAATATCATGGCGAAACATTTTATGAAACCAATACTTTTTCATATAAAATGTTTACCTTTAATCAATAGCTTATCCACTATTTATTTCAACTAAACCTTTGCACAGTTCACAATAAAAAGTATTTTCCTAATTGAAATTAATTGGTAGTATGTTGTTTTTTTTTCCTTTATTTATATTGTTTTTCTTTGTTTATGCATTATTTCTCTTGACAGTTTTTTTTTAATTTGTATTATTTGTAAAGGCTGATACAGCTGTTTGTTATGTAAATAAATAAATATTTTATGGCCAATAAATGTCATTATTATTATTCTTATAATTATTGAGTACTCCGTTCAGATATTAAGTGTAAAAATCTCCATACCGTATGAAAGACATAGTGGATCATAGACAATAAGCTATCAACACCGGAAACAGATCCGACCCGTAGACACAGGTATACATGCTGCAACCGGAAAGACCCGTGACCCGTGTATGTACCTACAGCGGAAACGGGTCCGAGCTAAAGACAAAGATCTGGGTTGTAACCGGAAAGACCCGTGACCCGAATCATATGTTCGGCTCACTGCTATCAGTGGACCCGAACGGGTCGGGTCGCCTCAAAGTGATCTGTTACCCATGACTAATTGCAGCCGTTTCTTCTTCATTGTTTTCATAAGGCGTGATTTTTTGATTGGCCTACAACAAATCAAGTTGTCTCTGACTGTCTTATGGAAAACTGCAGATGCTTCATCCTCTATCATCGCAGTCAGACAGGTCGTACTCATTTTCCAATTTTGGAAGCATATATCCCTGATTTTCCTATCGGTACGGGGAGTAATGATTCTTTTTTACCCACATTTGCTGATACGGCTACTTCTAAGGACTTGTTTTGAGCCATTTTTATTTTGATTCTGGTAACTTCTGATTCCTGTTAGATCTGCTATATGTCTCTAGGAATGTGTAGAGTATAATTACAAGTTTGGATTTCTCTGCATTTTCTTGGAAACGTGTCTGAAGTCTTGCCCATGCAAAATCGAGTTAATTTTGAGGTTATTATCACATGCAATGTTCAAAAAATTTAAATCCACCAATAAATATATCTAAAATTGACTAAACAAGAAACATTACTTACTTTTTAATTATTTAGTCACCAAAAAACATCAGACAAATCAATTTAAAAATGTTTTATATGTCTTCAAATCATGAGTTGTTTTTAACATGTTTTGATCCAACGACGACCGAATAAGAATTAATCTCACTTTTTTCGTAAATGACATAGAGTAGCAGTATTTTCACTTATAATAAATGATAATAGTGACACCAATAGTAAAAATAAATAAAAAAAACCTTATTCAAGTTGATATTTTATGCTCAAATAATTCATCAAAACTGGAAACTTCAAAATTTTAAAACTGTCCCTAATAATTTGGCCACCCACTGTAAACAAAAGAATAATTTTGATGAAAAGTGATTTGCGTCGTTGAGAGTGTACGTGTAATTGAAGCATTACAATTATTGTTTATGACGAAACGCATGTTATTTTCTTTGGTATTGGTATCACTTATCTATGATTAGTTTTGAAACATGGCTTCCTTGGATGGCGCGTCACCCGAGGCACCATCGGAAAATATGGCAGAAGAAAAGTATTTGCGAAATATTTTAAGTCCAGAAGAGATAAACGCGATTCCTGAGACCATAGCCTGTAAGATAGAGACGCACTATAATGCGAAACTTGAGGAATTATTCACTTCCAACGCTCTTTCTGAAGCCGGTCGGCGTGAAGCAAGTGGGTGAACTCTTTTGTTATTATTCAGAAAGTCTTCATTATCTCATAATCATCACCTCGTTGAGTGTTTTCAGTCGTAAAGAGCCTTTGCCTTTGATTATGTTAACCCAGAATGGATTTTGCAAAATAATATCAATAAATTTAAAATACCAGGGAAATCTGCATCATGTGTGATGGGTTGCTATTTCATTTTGTACTATACCATCACGGCATATCCCACAAGTGAGATAGACAGCGGACCTGTAACTTATATATACGCAGATTGTCCTTCATGCCAAAAAAATAATTATATCTTACTTTTTTAGGTGAAAAGGCAGACAAATTTGAAGAACAGTTGAAAGATCTGTCATCCAAGTATGAAGAGTATAAATCTAAGTTTGAGGCTTCAGAAGAGACTCTGCGGGAGCTGGAATCTCAACTGGCGGCAACTAAAGAGGAACTCTTAAAAACATCAGAGTCTTTGAAAAAGGCCGAATTTGAATTGGATGACATTAAAAATGATCGATGTTCAGCAGTGGTTGAAAGAGACAGCCTTAGTAGCATGTTGGAACGTAGAGAGGGAGAATTGAAAAGACTTAATATTGATATGGTCACATTGACATCGCAATTGGAGAAGGCTATTAATGATAAGTGTGAGATTCTTACAAAAAGCAATGAAATTCAAAATAAGGAATTTACACTTAACTTCAAAGAACAGCATATGGAACAGGAGAAACTACTACTTATGTCGGAGATCAAAGGACTTAACAATCAACTTAATGCTCGTAACGATGAGTTACAGACTATGGGTTTCACGCTTTCACAAAAGATATTGCAACTGGAAGCAATGGTTCAAGGGAAAAGTGAAGAACTAAAAATGAGCCGAGAATCTGTCAACAATCTAAATGAAGTCAACAAAACACTTAGAAGTAAAAATGAAATGCTTATTCAGAAGCTGTTAGACCAACATGATTTAGAAGAGAGCATGGTTCGTAATTACAAGAGCGAGATAGAAACTAAAACCAAACTAGCTGATTTATATAAGAGTATGCAAGAGGACGCTGAAGCCAAGTGTACGGAGTTAGCTAACGGAGTCACAGAATTACAGAAATTATTAAGTGAGTCAGTAGACAAATATGGAGAACTTGAAACTAAATATAAGCAACTTGAGTCGGATCATGAAGAGATGATAGAGAAAAAAAATTCAACCATTGCATCCATGAAGAAAGAATTAGAAAATGCTAATGAGCTTTTACAGGGAGCTAAGGGAAGCTCAATTTCTCAGGTTTTGGAGAAGATATCTCCATTAGGAGGAGCAGCAGGACGATTTTTGCATGCCAACATGACTATGACACAACTCTATACACAACTAACTGATGTGGCTGATGAACTTGCCAAGGAGAAAGAAGAAAACAGGCGTGTGACTGAGGCTCTAACCAATGTCTTCTCTGAACTAAGAGTGAAAGCTCCAATGTTTGAAGAGTTACAGAACAAATATGAAGAAGCCCTAGAGGTCAATGGTTCCATTTCCAGACAACTTGAATTAGTTATGGCAGAACATAATGGTTTAACTGATGAATATAATCAAACTGTAAGACGATCCAATCATTTCCAAAAAGAAAATGAAAAAGTGAAAAGAGAATTAGAAGATTTGAGTAGACAAGTATGTTATTTGTTAAGGGAAATTGAGATGACTAAAGGAGGTTCTATTCCTAACGGTGATAAAGATGGAGATGTCCAGCCAGATAATCTTAATTCTTCAGAGCTCATCTCCAGACATCTGGTTACTTTTAGTGATATACAGGAACTACAAAATAATAATCAAAAACTCCTTAGAACCATTAGAGAATTAACTGATAAACAAGAGGAAAAAGAAAAGAAAGAAAGTGAATTAAATCTAGAAGAAATGCAGAAGAAATATGATACTCTAGAAGAGAAGATCAAAGAAATGGTCGAAGAAAGAAATAAAATGGTTAAGATGGTCGAGAATGTTGTAAAGCAAAGGGATATGTATAAGAAGCAATGTGGAATTAAGAAGGGTGATACATCATTTGATAAGAGCGATATTTCAGAGGAATTGAGCAAGTCTCACAGCAAAAGTGTTAGTGAAGAATCGTCAGCGTTAAACAAAACGGCAGAAGATGAAGCATTGAAAAAACAATTACACGACATAAAAACCCAACTGGATAAGAAAATTGAAGAACATAGAATTTATAAAGAGGAATCACAAGGAAATCAAAAAATGTTAATGCAGCAAATAGAAAACATGAGGAAAGAAATGAATGAGGTCACTTGTGCTTATAGTAAAGCAGCAGTACAGTTGGAATTCTTAAATGAAAAGCAAAATGCATTGCAATTGAATATAACTACGTATAAAAAACAAATAGCGTCATTAGAAGAGCAAAACAAAAGTTACAGTGTCACTATTGGTAAAAGTGAACAGTCCATGATGCACATTCGTCAAGAAGCAGCAAATGCTCAAAGTCGTTTAATAAAGTGTGAAGCTCAAGTACAAAGTCTTGTTAAAGAGGTGCAACTTTTGAGAAGTGTCGAGGCTAAACTAACAACTGAGAGAGATTCTCTGATAAAAGAGAAACAAGGACAAGGATTACTATTAAATAATTTAGAAATGATCAAAGCAAGTCTAGAGAGGGTAGAAGGAGATAGTAGAGTGAAATTGGAGAGTAGATTGGATGATGCTAACAGAGAAATTATAGCCATGAGGAGAACATTGCTGGAGGAACAAACCAGATTTAGAGAATTCACATCACTCTTACAAAAGCAAACAGATGAAGCTAAAGCAAAGATGGAGGATGAAAAAAGCCAAGCAAATATATTGAGAGAAGAACTGAACTCCTTACGAGAAAAACTCAAGAATAATGCTGGTAACTTAGAAGATATCACTATCAAATTCCCATCTACGTCTACTATGTTTGATAGTAGTGTGGACCTTGCGAAAAAAGTTAAGGATTTAGAAGGATTATTGCATTCTAAATTGGCTGAGTTGAAGTATTCACAACAAGAGTTAGAGGTGAGCAAAGAAAGAGTGCGACAATATTGTGATATTAGCCAAGAAGCAGAGATGCAGCTGCAAGTACTGAACACTCAATTTGAGGAGTTAAAAACTTCCTCTGAACAAAAGATAAATAACTTACTTCAATCTGAGAGTGAATTGAAAGAACGCTGTTCCGAATTGGAGGCGGAACTTTCAATACAAACCGATGGTCAACATATATCCAGCTCAGAATTAAAAATTGAATTGGCTAAGACTGTGGAGAAATTGGAAACATTGCAACGTCAACTAAATGAAAAACATGTTGCATTAGGACAAGCACAAGCTGAAGCACTTCGCTTGTCTGTTAGTACACAACAAGCTGAAGAAAAGTATGCACAGGAAGTGATTCTTCATTCTAATGACATTCAAGCGCTTACAGAAATTAAAGAAAAATTGGCGGCGCTACAGCAAGATCTTGCAGAATTACAGAATTCCAAAGAGCAAGCTTTGCATAATTTAGAAGAAAATAAACAGGCATGGACGGAACAAGAAAAGACATTAAATGCTGAGAAAGAAGAATTACAATCCAGGTTTGCTGATCTGAATCAACAAAACTCACTGTTATTAGATCAAGTTCAAGCTCTCAGTACCAAACTATCTCTTGCTACTGTAAAGCAGTCTGATAATCTGAATGAGTCGGCCAACACTTCTCTCATGGGAGACACTTCATTAAATCGCTCTGTCAATGAAGATGAGGTTAAGTCGTCTGAGAAACTTGTTCAAATCATCAAATTCCTAAGAAAAGAAAGAGATATCATTGTAGCTAAATTTGATATTCTCCAAACAGAAAATATAAGACTTAAGTCACAGTTAGATATAACAGACAAGAAACTAGATGAAGCTAAATTATCTCTTGCTTTGGAAAGACAGAAGAGTGAAGAAAATTCAATGACATCGTCAAAACATTCCGAATTACTTCGAAAGGTAGAACAATTAAATTCAATTTCTGACAGTAACCGAGTATTGAGAGAAGAGAGAGAAACTCTGATTGCTAAAGTTAATCAGTTAACAGAATTAGTCTCAAAACTTGAAGAGTCATTAGCTCCATTACAAGAACAAAATCTAGAAATATCTTGTAAATTGGAATTATGTCAGTCAGAAAACTCATCACTCAAAACTGAAGTAGGTAGATGGAGAACAAGAGTAAGCACCTTGATGGGAAGTGTGAAGGAAACTAGGTTTGAAGATTTGAGAAAACTGCAAAATGAAAAGGAATCATTGTCAAAGGTTATTTCAAGTGAAAGAGAAGTTTTTAAGAAATTTAACGAAGAAGCCACAACAGTGAAATCTGAGAAAATCAAACTAGAAGAACAGATACAAGTGCTAAACAGACAACATATTGCACAAACAGAGCAGTATAAGAAACAGATTGAAGAACTTTCCACATTGAAAAAAGAGTTCACTAGAGTAACACAGGAATTAGAACAGACCAAGACAAGCCTTAATGAGAAATCTAATGAAGTTGCTAAATTGACTGAGGGTAATAACGAAAAGGAAGCAACTATCAATGATTTGAGAAACAAAGAAGCCCAAATAAGAAAGATAGCCAAGAAATATAAAGCTCAGTTTGAAGATCTTACTAAATCAGTGGAAGATGATAAAAATAAAAGAGACCAAGAAGCTGCAGTCACAGCTGAATCAGCTGAAGGACAAATGGAAGCAAACAAAGAACTTGAATCAAAAATATCAGATATGGAAAGATTACATAGTGAAAAATTGGCTGAACTAGAAGCCAAAATAACCATGGCATTGGGGGAGACTGATGCATTGAAGACTGAAAATGAAACACTAAAGGTGACTACAAGTGAGAAAGAAGAAAAGGCAAAACAGGTTCTAAAGCAAGCCAAGACAAAGATAATGCAGTTGACTGACGCCAATGAAAAACTTACTAGACAATTGAGTGATGTGAAAGGAAGTATGGAGTCAGCGGAACAAAACAAGGAAGAGAGTGATACTAGGTTTGAATTGTTAACATCTCAGTATGAGACACGGTTAAGTAGAGCTGAAAAGGAAAAGAATGAAGCCTTGCAGGAGAAACAACAGGAGATACAGAGACTGAATAAAGAGATAGAGAGTCTGAACCAAAGAGTGTCACAGCTACAGAAGCAAGTGGGGACAGGAGCTGAGGCAGCTAGTGCCACGGTAACCCCCACTCCTACTCCCACTGCCAACATCAAACCCATGGCCGCACACTCGGCAGGCTCTCACTGCCCGCAGGCAGCTAGGAGAGGAGAGACTCCATTTGCATCCATTCGGCCCATGGCATCCAGTGGCACACGCACAGCAGCAGTCCTTCCATCTCCCAGCAGCTCTGGACACAGCACAGAGTACATGCCCGCCAGTTCATCAGCTAGAGGTAGCAGCAGGCCTACTCCCCAGGCACCAGACTCTCCCCCACATCCACCACAGGCCCTAGTACTACCTCGAGTAGAGGAGGGTCCAGGCAGCCAGCCCCCTCCACCTTCTCAGCCTACGGCGCATCCACCACGTCCCAGTCTTAAGAGGAAGCCCCAACACAGCCACAAGAGCAGCCAGCAGACCAAGAGGACCAAGGTGCAGCAGGGTCAGGTTACAGAGTCCCACTGTGAGACTGAGTACCAGGTGCCTACATCCTCACAGAGGGACCATGATGATGACGAAGTTATTCTGGTCGTGTCTGAGGATGATGGTGAAGAAGAACAGCACTATGAAGATAATTATCAGGTAAATCATAATCCCTTGTACTTTTGCATTCATAATTTTTTAATTTTTTTCGTAGTTTTCCTCATTGTTGAGGATCATGATCTTGTGATAATCTGTTATTCTATATCGCTTGTGCTGCATTTATCTATTTATGTTATAATTTTTTGTATTTTGCAGGAGGGTGATGATGATGAAGAGGATGAAGATGAAGATGAGGAAATTGGTGAAGAGGAAGAGGAGGATATGGAGGAGGAAGATGAGGATGTGGAAGAAGAGGATGGCGAAGAGGGAGAGGGGATGGGAGATGAGGAAGATGATGAGACCGAGGATCCGGAGGGGGTTGCGGAGGAAGAGGAAGAGGGGGACGTGGAGGCTGAGGAGGGAGGGGAAGAGGAAGAAGAGGGCAGGGGTCAGGAAGATGAGGAGGGGGACATGGATGAGGAACAGCAACAGGTGAATTCAAATAGGATTTATTCTTCAATAATAGACAACGTGTTGTGAGCTCTGTGTGGGCTCCTTAATTTCATAAACTTAAGGTTATAAAAATAAAGTAAAGAATATATATATTTCATTACATTCAACTTGTTAAACACATACTTTTTCCAATTGGATTTTATATAGTGTAAACATGGTTGTTCCATTGAGGTGTCTGATTGGTTTTGCAATAATATTTTGTATTCTTCCAGGAACACTCTGGCCAGTCAGAATGTGAAGTTGGTGCAAGTAGCGAGGCTTCGGTGTCTCCACAGGATCCCTCAGGAGGGGTGCCTCCCACTTCAACAACTACCACGTCCACCACACAACATAGTGACGCTCAACAATCTCAACAAACACACACTGTGTCTAGCGGGACTCAGGAATAAAGAAAAACATATTTTTTGAAATGTACTATGTATTAATATTGTGTAAATAAATATCATTTAACATCCTTTAAAGTATTAATTACGTAGATAATTTTTTAGTTCAGAACTCTGTTTTATTAACATTCTTCATTAGATTCGCTACAAGTATTTGAATTGTTGAGTAAAAAAGTTTTTCTTTAACGGTTGTGATACCTTTTTGTTTATCTAATGCTTAATATAAAACATGGAAGTCATTTGAATCTTTTTCATTAATATATCGCAAAAAATTGTGTAAGTCGTATGTTTCTCACTCTACAATAATACTTTCTTTAATCAAAAATATAAGTTAGTCTCAAACCAAAAAATGAATCTTGTATTATGGGTACTAACAAAACAATACATAACTTTTCTCATATATCAAAATAACCGCTATGTCTCATGCGTTAAGTATTTTATTTTAGTTTGCCAATTGATATTCAATAAACTTGTTTACGCGTCAAAAGCAATCAGTGTGCTATTTTTAATCAGATTATATTTCTGTATGAGTTACAGAGATTTAATATTGAAGTTAAAATCTGCTCTAATAGAGAGTGTATCATTTAATGTATGCAATATTGATTTTGGGTTAATGTGTTTTTATATTGTCCTATTTGAGTTGAAAATATGCCTAGGTAATCAATCATTAATGATGTCTTTAGTGTACCGATGATAGTTTGTGTAAATTTTTCAATTTGATATGTGAGTATTTTAAGATGTTAACTTAGTAAATACAGTTACACACATCTAGAGCTATAGATCTTAAGGAATTTCTAGCCCATTGAGTGTGAAAGGTAAAATACCATGTAGCCATTTCAGTTGTGGAAGGGTAAGAAAAAATATTTTGAGATATACTTAAAGCATTATTTATAAATTCAGATATTGTAAACGATATTGATATATTGGTTGCATGTCAAGAAAAAGTTTATAGTGTTTCGAAGTAGATAGGAAAACAATTATAAATTTTACGGCAGCTCTATATATGTTGGTCGATGGTGCCTGGGTACCATCATTGCGTAATCTACAGACATCTAGCAAGCAAAATTAATACAGAAAGTTAAAGAGATGGATGTATATGATGTGTACCCAGAAAACACAAATAATATAGACTGTCATGGACAATTACGTTTTCCGCACTGAAGTAAGTAGCGATGCACCCATTATGGGCCAACGTGTGGTTGTTACATTATGTGATACAAGTAACGAAAATGTTGTTTTGAGTGCGAAGTGTTGTGAATGATTATGTGTTGCCCATTGAATCTAGATGTATGAAATGTTGCCAGTCGGGCTGAAATGTTTTCCTAGTATGAATATTGTAGCAATTATTATCTCTATTATTATTATTATTAGTGGAATTCTGAATAAAGTGTTAAGCTATTAATTTCCATGTAAATACATATTTAGTTTTAAGTTTCTAGATACACTTGATAACATTTTAACGGAGCTTTCTACACTGGCCATCATTTTATACCTCCAATAAGGCCAATATAACAACTCACAAAGTTTTATCAAGTGTAATATAAGTTGACTCATGCACAAACAATACATTACCATGTCATAATAAAAAATTACATTACACATTCAAAATAAGTCAACAAAATTTTGACTCATTTATTTTTAATTACTGATGTGATTGTGAAACATTTGTTATACTATTTTTTATGTCCAATAATATAAAATTGTTTTCATAATAATGCTAAAAAAACAGTAGTTTTAATAAACAATTTATTTGAAATATTACTATGTCACAAAATGGAACCCATTCGGAATGTGCTATGGTGATTTACTACTTTAATATTCTTAGACAATCCGTTACAAAATATCTAATGTGTTCTTGTCCCATTTGGCAATTATATTATTTGATAGTGCTTCTCTGATTCGTACTATTTCATAATTTAATTAATATTTTTATCTAGCCTTAAATCTTATTTTATTATAAACCATCTTAGTAATATACCAGGACTAATTTATTTTATTTTTACTTTTCGAAACATAGCCACTCATTATCCTGCGTTTTGGTGAAAATTATACGCATTCGACATATTCCTTATGCTTCCACTCACAATCAACAAATGTTAAATATTGTTTTGTTATACTTACCTAAAATGTCGTCGTAGTGAGAATGCCTAATTCTGGTATTATTAATATTTTAGATGATAGGTTAGAATTATTTTTTCTATCTCATATTCATTAAAGTTTCGTCATGAAGAAAAATTGTATTTAAAAGAATGTCATATTAATATAAGTTTTTGCGAATACTTGTTGTTTTTGATGAAACATATTTTTGTGCAAAGTTGAAACCCGACTTCCGAGACATTATTGTACACGTTTGTCTTTTGTTTTATTATTTTCTATAAATAATTTTAAGAGAAAATATTAATATATTTAAATAAATTTCCATAAAACAGTGTATAATAATTTTCTTAGAATATTTGTTACATTAAGTGATAAAATATTTTTTATTTAGTACTAAAGATGTTACGGTGCGGTATTTTTTTTTCTATATAATTATATCTTGTATATATTAAAATATATTATATTGAAAATGTTTTATTATTCCCGTGTGACGAAATATAGTTTGTAAGGACATTTTTCACATTTACTATATATTGTTTCAAAAGTTATTATTAATTTGTAAATGGTACTTCTATCAATAAACAATATGAATATAATTATTGTGTTTTTTTCATTATTCTTCCTTCCTTTCTTTTTTGATCATGTTCTTTCACCATTTAATGTTCCTTTTGGGCACATGAGAGAAAACAACGAGAAACACACAAATTCTCTCATATAATGAACTCCCTACAGAGGTAAAGAAATCCAAATCAGCGTAATTATTCAAAAACAAAAATAAGAAAACATAAAAAAATGAATAAACTGAAGAATACCAATGAATCTCCAATACCAGTGCTATATATCGTCCCTCTTTTGACTAACTGTCGTATCTGACATTTTTGGCAAAATCGAGATATGATCACCAATGTGTATTTATATGTGCCCTGTATGTTCTCACTGAAAATCAGACCTGTAACTGTTACCGTTATCCTGGAACAGCTTTCTGATTTGTTGCCATATTTACGAATTACTCTAAATAAAATGTGTTGTTGTATCTACAAATTCCTCAAAATTTCATCACAAAAATGATTCTGAGATATATAAGAATACAAATAAAATAATGTAATATACATATATTTACACTATCATATACCTAATAGACGAAAATATGCGCGGCAAAACACTAAAAACGCTCTCCTGAACATTTTAGCAGATAGAGGGACGATATAACATATTGTCCGAGATTTACTATTTTATTATGTGAGTAATAGTGTATATTGTTTGAAAAATCATGTGAATTTAAATTACTCGGTAAATATATGTAATACATGAGAGATAATGGTTCTGGTTGGGTCTTGTTTTTTCAGAATGTTCAATGATAGTAAACTGTTTTTCGTCTAAAGGTTTCCAACAGCTCGGACTTCTCCAGGAATAGGTAACTCAATGAGTGCAAAGATGCCCTGAGCTGAGGAGCCTGGTTTAGCCAGTAAACTGATGCTTCTTCAGTTTTTAACAATGTGAAAGAAGCCCTCAGACTGTAAAAGGTTAATACAAATAATAAACTACATATCTTGGAATTAAAATAGATTTATTTTTTAAAAAGTATTGGTATTAACAACAATAGTCTTTCATGCAAACAGCTTTTTTTAGAAAATCAGATCAGAAATTACATTAAAAATGTTTATGGTAAACACAACATGACTTCTGTATCAATAATAAGAATTTGACAAACATTACATGTCCTGTTTGCTTGCGTTCATAAAATAAATATGAATGTGTGATCATTGGTCAGGTGTAAATATGGTTTTGGAAGACAAATTAATATTAAAAAAATCATAATTTTTTTTTACCAAAACTACCTTTGATAGATTTTATTAGATTTTCTGGTATTTTGATTTTTACCAGATAAAAGAAATCAGTTACAAAATAAATATTATTGTTGAAACATAAACTAAACATTAATTTAAATTTAAATCACATTATGGTATATTGCAAAACATTATAATCTTGAAGAAAAATAATAAATCAAAGAAATATAATAATATTAATAGTTCATTAATATGAAGGAGATTATAATGTTTTACTTTAAGAATCTTTAGGTAAATGTGTTTTTTGCATTCTTAACAGTGGTTTTCCACAAAACAGTAGGTACATATAAAAATTTGACTATTTTTTAAATATAGCAGTTTGCATCATCAGGGGCTAATGAATACAAATGAGAATAGTAAACCAAAATCAATAATGAATATTATAATAACACAAATTCATTTGACAATTCAAAAGCATGATTCCATGAATGCAGATAACGCTCGATTATATAACAATGGCTAACTGCAATACTATGTAATTGTATTAGAGCATTTTCGAGTGTCGCGGGCCATTACACAATTTCAAGCAATGTGTTCCGCGCATGACAATTACTATTCTACACAATTTCATAGTGCAATGTATTGCTGTCAGTTATTGTGATGTAATCAAACACTCTCTTATAGTTACTACCTAAAGTTGTGGTGAGGTTCGTGAACACACCTTAACACAAATATAACATTACAACAAGACTTAGTATAAATTAATTATTTTAAATAAAACAATTAGATACACATCACAATATTATATTGTACTATTTTATATACAATCATAATCAGTTTTAAAAATCTTTATCAAAATACATTATAGTCTTCTTAATCTAAATAAAACTATTTTATTCAAGAAAATATTATGCTATTTGAATATTCATTTTATCACAAATACTCATTAAAACTATTTCTATACTATACAATTATTTTAGTCTATGAATTAGAATTTTTGAAACATTTTCTATGTTTTTTTTCTTCTGATTAGTGTAATTATATTATAAGATTGAAACTGCTCAAATCACTCAATATTGAGTGGGCTGTTAAAAAATAATTTTGAAACATTTTCTATGTTTTTTTTCTTCTGATTAGTGTAATTATAAGATTGAAAGTGCTCAAATCACTCAATATTGAGTGGGCGGGCTGTTAAAAAATAATTTTGAAACATTTTAGTTCTATGTTTTTTTTCTTCTGATTAGTGTAATTATATTATAAGATTGAAACTGCTCAAATCACTCAATATTGAGTGGGCGGGCTGTTAAAAAATAATTTTGAAACATTTTCTGTTTTTTTTCTTCTGATTAGTGTAATTATATTATAAGATTGAAAGTGCTCAAATCACTCAATATTGAGTGGGCGGGCTGTTAAAAAATATTTTTGCCTGTCGTCGGTATTTGGTGGAAGTTCATGCTAACTTTCTTAAATTTAAATATACATATTTAATACTTCCACACAACCTTTATAATCCCAATCCCAGTCTGTGAAAGTACTGAATAATATTAGTGGTTTTTAGAAAAAATTGATTTGTAATTGATTTTGTGTTCTGTCAGCAAGATTTAAATTAACCTGGAATACCTCTTTGAGACATGTCCGTGCTGTCCAAACAGCTGAAATGAAAATGTTGAGATGGATGTGCGGCGTCACCAGGCTAGACAGAATCCGTAATACGTACATACGTGGAAGTCTAGGTGTACGTGACGTATCCGACAAAATTCAGGAAAGCAGATTACGGTGGTACGGGCATGTGAGTAGAAGACCTCCCGAATACATAGGTAACAGGGCACAGTCATTGGTTGCCCCTGGTAGTAGATCCCGAGGAAGACCCAAGCGGAGGTGGCGCGAGGTTGTGAAGCAAGACATGAGAGACTGCGGAGCTTCCCCGGAGGACGCATAGAATAGAGCCGAGTGGCGGCGAAAGACAAAAATGGCAGACCCCACCATCATGTGGGATTAATAATTGCCCAGGGAGAGAGAGAGAGAGAGCAAGATTTAAATTGCATACATTAATATCTGACAGAAATTCGGTGCAAAATCTATAGTTGCGTGTCAATGAAAACTATGTACGTTATAAGTTATGCTGATATCACAAGCCCGACTTGAATTACAAACATTGTAAAT
This sequence comes from Athripsodes cinereus, assembly GCA_947579605.1. Classification (NCBI taxonomy): domain Eukaryota; kingdom Metazoa; phylum Arthropoda; class Insecta; order Trichoptera; family Leptoceridae; genus Athripsodes; species Athripsodes cinereus. Next base: position 5,868,624 of record OX388314.1, on the reverse strand, counting down.
TAGCAGTGCTGTGGAAATCTACCAGGTCATCACAAATAGACAACAAGGTAGTAAAGTGTTTTGGCGGACAGAAAAAAAATATTTTCCAAACTCCAATATCTCACTGAAAATTTGATGAGTTATTATTCACAAATTCAAAAACCGGAGTGATGAGGAATCTAAACACTACCAATTGAACTAATAATAAAATATGTGAAATTTCACTTTTAAAATAGAAAAAAAAACAGATGTATATGGCTGCTAAACAAATATACAAATAATATTTTATGTTAAATCTATTTGTACATTGTACTTACAACTATGCTTTAATAAAATGTCAATCATTATTAATCACATTTTTAATCAATTTTAATTCATTTGTAATTATTAACACAACACATAATTGAGAAATGATATTATTATAAATATTGCAATAAAAAATCTTTAAAATATCATTTAATATTCTACTATACATACAAACATTGCATCAATGAAACAATTTTCATTTAACATAAAGTTCAGATTATAAATAATCTCATAACTTAAATAAAATATTTCTCTTTATAGAATTAATAGAGAATTGCTATCGAATGTCGAAAAATATTCTAATTAAATCACATGCCGAGTGACGACAAATACAAATTAGTATATCTAATCATTAGAATAGAAATATGAAAAATAACATTAAATGTTATTTTACCATGGTCTATAGACAAACTAGTTTGCCTTTCTATTTAATTAATTTAAAGGTTAACACTATAACCATTCACAATTAAATAATATTCAAGTACATTATGTTGAACATGCTGATTTTAAAGAAATCTAAATTGTTGTCTTATTTCTCAAGGAAATAATATTTACTTAAAACCAAGTATCATTGACATTCCAAATAGTTTAAAATATTTAAAATTCATTGTCTACATAATTACGATCTTCAAGCATATTTAAAAAGAATATTTAAAAGCTCTTTATGTAGTTATTCATCTTCAGGTTTATTAGCATAAAAACTTTCATTTCTTCTTTTGAAAGGTTTCTTTGCTGAAACAGGCGTCGAACACATTGCCAAAGTAACGACAGGCTCACAGCTGCCCGCAACATCTTCTATTATTGGATTCAATAACGAAGTCTTGTTGCGATCCTCCTCCAAATTAATTATTGGTTCAGATAAGAACTTTTTAGGCATTGGGAGTGCCATAGGTGTTTTTGGGCTAGAAAAAGATGAGTCAGAATTGAATTCAACAAAAGTTTTTTGTGAATCTTCTTCGCTAGACAGGTTTAACGAATCACTTTTTCTTTTAGGTGTGACAACTTCATTTAATGGTGATTGTGGTATTTTGGGAGATTTCAAGGTGTCTCCCGATTTCAGCAAAACAAGACTTACAGGGTCGTCAAGTTGTAATAAGTCACACAAAGCAGTAGTCTGGGGGTTCAATGCGGGTGGTGGTTGTTTTTTGAATGTTGCATTTGGGTTATAGATTTCCGCTGTTTGCACAAAGTTCTGGGGCACAACTAAATTACCTGATAATTTAGCCAGAACTTTATCTAATTCTTCTTCAGTTGGTGTGAAATTATACCTGTAAATAAAAAAAAATTATTTAAATAAAATCTTCGTGAAGTCTACGGAATAGGTTTCACACTCTTCTGTAAATTTTCGAGAATCCTGTAAAATACAGGTGTATATGTAAAACATCACATCATTAACATTTTCAATTCAATGTTGAGGTATTTTACCCACTACGAATATTTTTTTTTTAAAAAAGATATATCTAGGTTTGTTATAATCTTATTTGTTTGTTTTAATATATATCATTTACTTTTTTATGGCAGAGAAAATATGTCCCATATGTTGACAATCGAATCTACCCTTTTATGCACCAGTCAGGAGAGTTCTTCCTTACGTTCCACTCTAGTCCAGTCTTTCATATTGTACAGTCATGAGGTTTGCCTTCTACCAGGACCGTATCATCCTTAAATTTTTTCTATCAATCATAATTAATGTTGAGTTTTTTTTTTTTTCTTTATTTATGGCATAGCATCCTCCGAGGATGATTTGTGCCAAGAACAGTCTATGTTGAGTTATTTATTACCTTTCATTTGAATTTTCCCCGGGCATGTGACACCTGGTGCTGGAGACATTCAGCAGATGATTGGTCAGATGTAGGACGGTAAGCCACTCCAGGTCGTACTCGAGTGTAATCGGGACACCTTCCTTGTGAGGAATGTCTAAAACCTAGAAATTTGTTTTGTTTTTTATTAAATCTGTATAAAGATATGTCAATATAGCTAGTGGACATATAATTTATTTTAGACAATCAGTGCTGTCATCACTTTGCTGAAACAGTATCACTGTTATTTAGAAAAACACGCTATTCTAGGCATAAACTATGGTATAGTTATGCCAGGTATAATTTGTTATGCCTGGTATAACTTATTGATATTTAGAAAAAAAAATAAACTGCAGTTTTATTATACCATGGTTGTACCACGGTTTTCATATGGTAACACTATTTTTAGCGGCGCTATGTTGGTACAACGCCGTGTTTACTATGGACATGTGACGTTTAGATGACGTTTTGGCGCGTTAGTTTCGTAGTTGGATTTGTTTGTATTGATAAGATCGGTGATAAAATTTATATATAAGTACATATTGAAGACTCCCTCCCATACCCGGATATCTCAGAAGTTGTGGGACTTCTATTTATCCGCTCTTCTAAGCAAAACCTTTGTCCTCACGGGCGGGCCCTATTGGGCAGCCTGAAGGGCTGGACGGCCAATACCGCCTCGTGGGAATCTTTCATGCTACATTTACGTCTTCGATATCCCTCTTAGGAGGATAAAATGCAATCATAAACGAATCAAACACAATAAATAAACAAAGATTAACAACAATGAACTAACAAAGACCCAAAAAAAAATAACAAGCAAGCATAATTATCAATGTATATAACAATATATTTACATATATTTAATCAAAATCTCCATCTTTACACATATAATAACGTTCAGCTCCACACTCACAATGCAAAAATTACAAATGTCAAATTGCGCTATAGTTATAGTTATAATATTGTAGTAGCAGAAATTGTAAGCAGAATAAACCAGGCAAGGATTGCCTTCAACAAAAAATCGAAGATATTGGAATCCCCAAATATCGACTTAAGCGTAAGGAAGAACCTTACTAAAGCCTTTGTATGGAGCATTCTGCTTTATGGTTGTGAGACATGGACCATCAGCAAGAGTGAAAGCGGACGGTTGGCGGCCTTTGAGATGTGGTGCTACAGACGCATGCTTAAGATCCATTGGTCGGAGCACGTCGAAAACGAAGAAGTCTTAACCAGGGTAGGCGAAAAAAGGCAACTCCTTAAGAGAATCAGCCAACAACGAGCTAACTGGATTGGCCACAACATCAGGCACCCAGGACTACTCATCGCCATCGCGGAGGGTAAGACCGAGGGAACAAATGGCAGAGGCCGACCAAGAGACGCATATATGGACCAACTGAAGAGGGACATGAACTGTGGCTCATACGTAGAGCTTAAAAGACTGGCTGAGAATAGGGAGGAATGGAGACGAAAAACCAAACTCGTTGCAGACCAATCCAATGGATTGTAACTAAATATATATATAATATATTAAAATGAGAGGTATTTGCAAATTGGCTATCAGTGAAGCAAAATATGATTACTACGGCGGTAAAATAGCTAATGCAGGTGGTAACTTGAAAAAAATATGGGAAACTGTTCGAGAGTGTACCGACACGTGTAAAGAAAGGGATATTAAAATCGAATCTATTAAAGTACATGACAAAGAATTTAGATTTACAGAGCAATCTGACATTGTAGTTAATAAGTTCAATAATTATTTTTGTAATGTGGGAAAGGAATTAGCTGAAAAAATAATGTCGAATACTTCCAGGAGCGAGGAAGAACTGGCAGATGACATTGATACATTGAATGGTCCAATTGGTTCTTTTTTTCTTTGCCCTGTTACAGAGACTGAGATCACTAAACAAATTAGTTCTCTAAAAAATACACAGTCTTCCGGAATTGATATGATCACATCTGTCATGTTAAAATTGTGCAAGGGGAATGTGGCGGTACCACTGGCACACTTGTATAATCTGTGTATGGCGGGTGGTGTTTATCCGGAATGCCTTAAGCAGGCAATTGTGGTTCCAATATACAAAGGTGGTGACAAGAAACTTCTCTCAAATTATCGTCCAATTTCGCTACTAAGTACATTATCGAAGGTGTTTGAGAGGACGATTGGCCAACGCCTGCGTCAATATCTAGAAGAGAAAAAATTCTTTTCGCCGGGACAGTTCGGATTTCGTCCAGGGTTGTGTACACAAGATGCCGTTCTGGAACTAACGAACTGCATAACGAGCCATTTGGAGAGAAGGGAGAAATGCATTGCAATCTTTCTAGACTTAGCTAAGGCATTTGATACGGTGTCACACAAAATCTTACTCCGAAAGCTGGAGGCGGTGGGAGTTAGGGGATTGGCTCAAAAATTCTTTCATAGCTATCTTCAAAATCGCAGACAATTTATTAGGATAGGAAATATTGTGAGCAACTCAGACTCACTCTTGTTCGGCGTTCCACAAGGGAGTACTCTTGGTCCCCTCTTATTTTTAATATACGTTAATGACCTTTGTAGTTTGGGTATTGGAGGTCGGATTGTATCGTTTGCTGATGACACTGCACTAATTTTTAATGGCCACACATGGACGGATGCGTGTCAGCAAGCTGAGAGAGGCTTGAGGATAGTTAGCGAATGGCTTTCTAGTCATTTGCTCACCCTTAATGTGGAAAAAACCAAATTTATTCCCTTTTCTCTGACAATGGGGGGTGCGATGCCGAATTTCGACAGCATAAGAATGCATTCATGTTCCAATGGCGGTGTTCAATGCTCGTGTCCGTCAATCAATAGTTGTGACAATATAAAATACCTGGGACTTATTATTGATAAACATCTTAGGTGGGATAAGTATTTGGAGGTTCTCACGACGCATCTGAGGAAGCTGCTGTATGTGTTCGGGGTGTTGAGGCATGTAATGGACGAAAATCGTATCAGATCTGTGTACTTTGCACTTTGCAATTCCATTCTCCTGTACGGGTTAGAGTGTTGGGGAGGTGCTGCTACCGTGCATCTCAGTTCTGTCAACATCATGCAGAAAGCGGTCCTCCGAGTTATGAGTGGTTCTGGATATATGAGTCCATCCGAGCCGTTGTTCAGACGCTTTAAGGTGTTAGATGTGAGACAGTTGTTTATTAGGTCAATTTTGTTGAAGACATTTGATAATGATGAAGAAACTCCACAGACTATGCGTGTACTAAGGTCATCATATATAAACAGACAACAGATCCCAAACAGGGGGACGGCGCTGGGACGGAGATCCTCTGAATATCTGGGTCCTAGAATGTTTAATAAATTACCCAGTGATCTGAGAGATTGTGTGAGTATGAGAGAGTTCAGGGTGTCTCTGACTGAGTGGTTGATGATGATTGGAAGAGAGAAGTCACAGACTGAACTATTTCACACATTGGTATAGATTGAGCGAAGGATGAATGATATTAGAAATTATGTTGTTAATTATTATGTAATGTCCTTAAATCGCCTCAACACAGGCATACGCCTAGTGAGGCTATCAAATATGTTAATTATGTTATGTTAAATATGTATGTAGAATGAAAATTAATAATAAATAAAATAAATAAATAAAAGTTAAACTACCCCCGAGTGTGGTATAACGTTATTCCATGGTTTATACCACAGATTACGGTTATACCACGTTTCTAAATAAGATTTTCCCTATTCCGTGATATAAACCATGGTATAACTTTATGCCACGATTCTAAATAACAGTGTATATGTCTAAATTCTGGATGCCAAAAAATCTATTGAAAACCTTCTGATTAAACCAGGATTCAAACTTGGGACCTCGACGATATGAGTTGAATCAAAACTGTGACAGCTGTTTCACAATGTGGCAGGTCGAATACAGATGCAATGTATCAGAATTGAACAAAAATTGCATTCATGAATTTGATGTTATATTTTTTTTATATACCTGCACCGTTTGTTATATTTATTTGATTTACTATACAATTGCATACAGTCATTAGAGTTTATCATAAATATAGAATCACCTTTAACATAATTTAGTACCTGTAAGAATCTTCGCTTAGGTAAGCATTTGTCAAGAGCTAAGAATTTAGTGTGTGTATCCGCATTACTGTGAGGAATCAAAGCTGAATAGCGGCAGTGGAGATGTGCAGCAAACCAGTGAGTGGGACGAAGACAGTCTAGAAGGTCAGATGCGGGCTGAGAACCAAGTGTGCCTCGTTGTATATCTTCGCTATAAAAAATACAATTATGATGACAATGTTGTGCTGGTACATGTTTTATATAAGACAATTTAGATGATAGCTGTGCTTTTTTCATCTAAATTGCTAAATCAAATAACACATCCATTGATTATTTTCACAATTTTGTATGTTAAGAGTAAAGCTACACCATTTCGGATTTTGGGCAAAGTTAGTTATGAAAATACTTTTGCATAGATCAGCATCTGATAATGCCAAACTGGTCATGCGTTAATTATACTCAATAGCAACACAAAACGATAATAAATATTACTAATTTTACCATTTTTACCATAAAATACACTCTTGTAGTTTCGCTACGACATACAGAATTATGAATCCATTTTCGAGACTCTAATTCATGTGTTTATTATAATATTGTGGTAGCATTTTCAAAAAGAGGTATGTGAATTCATAAATGTTTTGACATTTCAAGAATAAACTGCTTATAATGACATCATAACCATTTTATAAAGTGATTCTTAGCATCAAATACTAAAATTCAATACTTAAAGAATAATATCACATGCCAATAAAAAGCCCAAACAACAATTTTAATGCCCTAATGAACAGTTTTCAAAGAGTATACCCAAATAAATGTTTGCACGTACCTCTTTTTGAATATGCAACAACGATATGTTATATCATTCTTATTTTTCTATGATTTAATTGTGATAACAAATTTTTATTATACATTATATCATGTAGTATAATATTGTACAAACAATATAAATGTAAAAGGTATCATTGAACTGTAATGGGCCAATATTCATTTCTCAAAACAGATTTCCTACATCTTGACCGTCAATTAAATATTTTAATATTCTAATATACTCATTCTACACTCAAAAATTTTTCTAAAGATGAAGTCGCTGAGATATTCTACTTTTTTTTTTAAATTCTAGATTAATTGGAAGACAGAAACAAAATCCTTACGCAAAAAATGGTTTATTCTGCAACAGTTGCTTGACATTTCCATGTTGTGCTGCATTACGAGGCCAATCGTGTGATAGAGCAATATCCAGAGGACCTGAGAGTTGCTTCAGTCTGAATACCTGGAAATAAAGAGATAAATAAATAAATAAAACTTTACTGGCATCAAAATATGTAGTAAAAAAAGTATATGTTTACAGAAAGTACCAAAAAGCAGGCTTATCGCATATGTGATTTCTTCCAACCAACCCAGAAAAAATAAAAGGTACCAAACAAATTATTGAGAAAGAAAACTGGAACACGTGGATTATACCCACGGAATGGAACAAGTCTCTCTGTTTTCTTTTTAAGTTTTACAGTGTTTTGTAAAAATAAAACATAATGTATTAAATGTCAATTAAACAGCGATCAGGTATGCCACCCATTCTGAAAATGTCATATTTCTATGACATGGAGTTACGCTGAATAAGCCACTTGTGATAGTATTGTTAAACAGATAATTGGAATAACACACAATATTGGTATTTAACACAAGTAGACTTTACTACGCAATGCAATTATAAAGTATGGCTCACAGCATTTTCATTAATGGTATGGTTCAATAAGATAAAAAAATATAAATATTACTCTCTATGTATGATTCTAAAAACAGTTAGTGAGGCTTCTTATATCCTTTCATATCGCACTGATGTAAAGGGAAAAAGCTTATTTGCAAAACATTAAATCTTAAAACAGTAAATAGGTACTTGTGTTTGATGCTAAATGCTTCTTGAAGAGTTGGAAGGCAACAAGTGTCATTGAATTCTCACCTCTAAATTTCTCACATGGTAGACACTTTTTTTAGTGTTGTCTGTGTATGGAGTCACTTCGTGGTGACCCGTTAGGTAATCATGCCCCTTAAAGATGCCAGAAAGTCCTGCTATCCGAACACCGGCAACAGATACAACTCCCGCATAGCCTAAATAATAGATGTTAGGAGCCACCCAGCCACCATAGGGTAGCTCCTGTAAATAATTTGAAGCCTCATGATTGCCACCAATGAATAATGTTAAAATTGGGGCTACTGCTTCACCACTATAATATCTAAAAACAAATAATAAAATATTTTAATTGGTACTCTTAAACTTCGTTCGATTTTGGATGCTTTACCATAAAGATAAAAAATTATCGACATGCTCATCATCATCGCTCCTCTCGGGAGCACAGGGCAGAAACCAGCCTCCTCCATTCAGAGCGTCTCTGTGCCAATTGCGTCACAGTGCTCTTTTTGGCCAACTATCATTGGGCATTCCCAAAACATGTCCCAGCCAGGACTATCGTCTCTCTTGTATTACGGAGATTACAGGTCTCTGCTGGGTGCGCCGGCGCACAGCATCATTTGTAACATGTTCATACCATCTGACATCCATGGATCGGATCGACATGCTACCTTACTAAAATTGTGTTTGTATAAAATTTATCAAAATATGCATAAATTTGTGTGAAAGGCATGAAATAAATAAGATACACGGTGTCATCTAATGAGGAACTTTTTTAAAGAATAACATTATGAATTATATGTTTAGTTACATAATAGCATTAGATTATGAAATAAAATAAAGCTTACTTGTAAAAAGAACAAATATTGTGATATTTAGGCGGCACAGACATACAACACAAGTCATTGTTATTCCTGACGCTTTGGAAATCGCCGCAACATATTAATAGGTCCACTTTTATGTTATTTACTTGCTCTAGATGTTGAATGCATGAGTATATCTTTTCTAATTCTCCGTGGGCACATCCCTCTATAGCTATTTTCATTATGCTAAAAGTATTTTTTCGCAGCAATTAATTTTCAGATTAAAACCGCCCAAAATCAAAACTACCAAACAGACGCATAACCTAAAATATTGATTGACAGCCATGTTCATAGAAATTTTACTTTTGACGGCAAATTTATACATAGACAACGCAGAAAATATTTTAGTCATAGAAAAATAGAATTTCAAAACTTAAATGTCACTACCAAAACACCGCTCGTTTCTCGTTTTGTTTATTTAGAAGTGAGGTTATAAATAGAAAATAAATTTAATATTGCGTACATTCGATTGTAGGCATTTGTAAAACTATTAATCAATACAAATCAATATAATTTAAAATGTCCGTGCTAAAAAGAATCTTTCAACATTTTCAATGGCAATCAAGGAAATCTTTGATGAACTCTTGTCCATCAGGGTGTCAGAGGTTATATTCTAAGGATTCATCAGGTAGTAAAGAATCTCCATTAAAAATGTTATTGGACGAGGCAGTTACCCATGAGGATGCTAAACCTTTAGATCCTGATAACGTATGGGCATCTACACCTTATCCAGTGAGACTTCGAGAAAATATGGAAAAAGAGGCAGAAAGGTTTGAAACCAAAGAAATGAGTGTTATATTGTTTCCTGGTCAAGGAACACATTATGTAGGAATGGGACAGAATTTAATAAAATTTTCCAAAGCTAAGAGATTGTTTGATATCGCCAGTGAAATTTTAAAGTAAGTATTTTGAAGAAGGGGAGCCTGTTTTAATCCAGATACTTTTCAAAGAAACGATTTAAAATATATTTAAGATGTTTACATTTTCTAAATTAATATTTACAGAGTAGATTTATTAAAAATAAATGATCAAAAAGATTTGTACAAGTTCTCTCAAGAGATGATAGTGGTATGTAGTCTGGCTGCTATAGAGAGATTACGTGAAGAGAGACCTACTGCATTACAGACATGTGTCGCTACGGCTGGGTTCTCTCTAGGAGAGATTACAGCACTTATTTTTGCAGGATCTATTCCACTAGAGCAAGGTAAATATGTAGTATGTGTTTGCATCCATTCTTTAAATGTATTTTAGTTTTGCAATCACCGATTGAAATAAAATGTAGGTTTGATGCACATATGAGATAATTACCACTGCCCAGAAAAAAAAACACAGATAGGTATGGACTTTCCCAGCTGGTCAGCTTTACCAATGGACTCCTAGAAACCAATGTTTCTTCATTTCTGGGCTTCGATGGCTACTTCTCCTGTATTGTGCTACATGATATACAGCAAACTTATTTATTCTTGATCTCATTGTAAAAAATAAAATTACAATAGGTATATGGTGTAGAAAAAAATATTGTAAATGAAAAAAAGATTTTATTTCACTATAGCATTTAATTTGTACTACTTATGCATTCAATAACATGAATTAAATTATATATTTTTATAGGCATTAGACTAGTATCTCTCCGCAACGCAGCAATGCAGGCTGCCAGCCAGATACGTCCTGGTGGCATGATGACTATATTATATTCTCCACATGCCAATATACCGGAGTTGTGTCGTAAAGCTGTAGAGCACAGTCATGCTGAAGGGGACCAAAATGCATTCTGTACAGTGGCTAACTATCTCTACCCCAGCTGTAAAGTGCTGGCTGGATCGCCTTTGGTATGGTTACAATAATACATTTTTATCTTTCTCTATACCTATATCTATCCCATCACAGCATCTCCAATAAGTGGAATGGTCAGTGGACAAAACGGTCTAACAAACATATAGATTATCCTCAATATGCAAGATGTGTAGCAAATTCTAAATTGAGTCGAGTCCATCGTTAGCCTGGAGGTAGTCTCGGCTTTGTGCACAAGGGACACGCAGTTCAATCCCAGGTGCCAGCAAACTCTGCTTTCACAACATAAGCTTTTAGATTCCGTGAAAGATGTATAAAGCTGTATTTGGGTTAATAATAAAAACCCAGATACATTTTAATAAAAAAAAGATGATGTTAAATGTCTCATATGTGATATTTTATGACCATCTGCCATTTATTAGACCCTTAAAAAGTTACTCTAAAAAATTGAGAGACCACTTCTTTTTTGGGGAATCCATGAATACTAATAATTACTAATACAGTGGTACCTTGACATACGAGTGTCCCAACATACGAGTTTTTTGAGATACAAGCTGTCGAGCGAGCAATTTTTTGCTTTGAAATATGAACAAAATTTGAGGTACGAGCTATTTAATGACACTTTCCTAACGCATTTCCAGAATATTCTGGAAGAAACAAACCTCCTTGGACATGTTTTTTTTTAAACGGCCTGCAGGTGAAAGTGAGAAAAGCGTGGCGAAAAACGCAAAGAGCGCATTGAAGAGAAAAGCAATGATTAAAATTAAGCGAAAGTAACATTTTATAAGTCTGGTTTATTACTTTACATTCTCTTTTATTATGTTTTTGTACAATATTTGTCATTTATAAATACATTTTTCTTATTCAAAAACACGTAACAAAAATAACTGGGGTGACATTTTGGGAGCTGGAACGGATTAATGGTTAATGCAAATTTGCTTTGAGATATGAGTAATTTGAAATACGAGCAAGGTTGCGGAACAAATTAAACTCGTATGTCGAGGTACCACTGTATTACTTATTATTAGCAAAATTTGTATAGGTTACAATTTGGCCAGAACTGGGCATTTTAAAAAAAATGTAGCATATGATTTTTGTATGAAATCAGTAGAAGGCCTCCATATGATTAATATGAGAGAATTTGAACGTTATACACTTACCCGTTGTTTATATAAACCGTGAAAACGGTTTTGTACCTTAGGGGTTGGAAACTGTCACATATCGTAGTATTATTTTATTTCTCATACAGTCACATACACTCGTTATTACATATACATATATAATTAAAATTTTAATAAAGTTAATAGTTTGTACTACCCACTTTTTGTCTCCTAATCTGTGGATTATATTTTATTTACAATTTCATATGTTCTACTAACATTTTATAATACATTAAATTGAGTAATACTATAAAAGGTCACAACCCCAATTGATGGTTTATTTTTTAACTCTTTGGACGCGCCAAAATAAATTTAAAAATCTTTTAGCTACTGCGATAGGTTGGAAGCCTATTTTTGAAATTCATACTTCTCTATAAATATACAACCCACACTCACGTAGTCTCGGAATAATGTTACAAAAAGATCAAAATTTTATATTATATACTAAAATTAACAAAATAATGTACTTATTTGAAGCAATTCAATAAATAAATTATCACATATTTTAGAGCATTTGACACGCCATGATGCACTAACACTATTACAAATTTTAGTTAATACGTACACTCACCCCATCATTTTGTCGCTATCAGAGATATGAAGCCATCAACGGCTTTGAATCGATTCTTCTACAGATACTTGCACAAATCGTTCACTCTATTTATAAGTTGCACAATTTTTACTTAAACTGAAATATGCTTTTATATAGATAACTGATATTTGAAACTTCATAAAAAATCACACTCACAATAGCGCGCATAAAGAGAAATGTTAGAATAATATTTATAAAATTAATTATTTTTCAACTAATACAGTATAACACTACGGATGTACATAAAATAAAACAAAAGTAATATTTTATCTATTATACACAATTCACAAAGATTCACTATTCGAAATTTCTTTACGAGATTAAAGTACGAAACGTCCCGTTTGAATATTAAAATGCAACTAAATAGATAATAATATTATTTACAAATATGTGTGATCCCATGGAATAAATTTTATTATTGATAAATATTGATTCCAGAAATTTTGAAGCCATATGGTATTCCCGTCTAAAAGGTTTATTACCTTACGGTTGTAAACGTTGTAAACAGGGCCTGCAATGGTTGTTTCCAATCATTATTGCATTTATCCTAGAAAGCCGACGAAGACAATGTGTATTGTCTTAATTTATGACTTAAAATAATTTTAAAGTAAGGTTTATCCCAATAATAGTATGTTTTGGGTCCACAATATAGTAATTCATCCATTCATATCTTTACGGCGTTTCACATAAATGGTGAAGCCAACGGACCGATTGTATGCAATAAAAAAATAAACATTTAGTATTGGGTAGTATACTTCAACGCTGAATTTAAGACATGAAATGTATTCTTTTTCGAATATCCGCTTTTTGCAAGACACTCAAAAACTCACACCTATTATCTGCCGAGTGCTTCACAGCTTAAGCAAACGTTTACTTTAATTAGGTTAAAATTATTCCATGGAGTCTCTAGAATATAATTGGTCTCCCACTTTTTTATGCTAGCCTTTAAGTGTTCGTAAAACCTTACATATAAGACTATTTACTTATTAATCTACATGCAATATTGGATATTTTGTTAGAGATAATTAGCCGTATGCTGAGTAAGAGAAATTGTCGTGGGTGTATCATAGATTTATATGTACTAAAGTACGGGTGTATGAGAAATTGTATGAATGTAGACGAGCGAAAGAAATATGTAATAATAATCTATATGCCATTTTGTTCTCTCTGTTTACGTCACTTGGGATACAGCATGTTTACCACTAGATTAGTTCATCATTTTATTGTTGGCGTAATTAAAATGTTGAATACATTAAGCGAATTCCTCTGATTCCGTGGAGCACTCGACAAATAATAAGTCTTTCACTCCTTTCCGTAGATTTCGAGTGTCCTGTAAAAGGCAATGTTCAAAAACATGCGTCTTAAATTCAGCGGTGGGGTACGTTACCTATCCTGAATGTCATGTTTTTTTGTTGACACCGAGAGAACAGTTGGTATGTTTATTGAACGAAAACGGTCTACTGGTTTTCCCATTTGAGGTAGGTATATACCATGATGGTGTAGTAGTCATTTCCTTAATTTTTACTGTCGTCTTCTAACTGATGTAGCGAAAATTATTATATTATGCTCATTTAGTAAACATAGGCATATGTAGGTAACTATCTATCTATTTATCTTTACCCTCAAGCCGTGTCCCAAGTGGGCTAGGCAGAGAGAACGGAAAGCCAAACAGATCTATCCTTACCCACTTCCTTCGTTTTCTCCACATTCATACAGTTTCTCATACACGTACGTCGGTTCCTCTTACTCAACACGCGGCCGTTCTTGAGAATTTGATCCACGTGATCAAGCCACGTGGTTCTCGGACGCCCGCGCTTTCTCACACCCTTTCTTTTAGACAAGTATATCCTCTTTGTCATTCTTACGTCGTTCATTCGTTCAACATGGCTAAACCACCGTAGTTTACTCACGCGCATTCTGTCCACAACACTCTTCTTGCATCCGCTCATTCTTCTAATATCATTATTCTTCACTCTATCACGCAGCGTTTTACCAACTATTCTTCTCAACGATTGCATCTTCACTGCATTTATTCCACTTTCGTCCTTTTTCAACCACGTCCATGTCTCGCTTGCATACGTAAGTGACGGTACCTTCTGGTACCGTCACTTATGTTAAATATGTAGGTATGTTTATTTCAAAACTAAGATATGTAAATCACGTAATAAAAAAATGCAAAACTACTACGGATGTAAGTTTATAATGTACATTTTCTTATATCAATAAGAAATACTTTGTATGTTTTATTTTTTAAGTACTATGCACCTAAAACCACAATCCTCATGTTTTGGATAAGGTTCCAAGACTTACATACACTTGCGCAAAATAATGGAGCGTATTTTAAATGTCGAAAACGTACAAGATATTTCATTATATTAATAAATCAAATTTCTTAGTTTTGTAATAATAAATTGTCTATATATCCACAAGATATCAACAGATATATGTAAATATATTTTTTACAAACAAATGTTGTCAAAAAATGCCTCTTTATGAAAAGATATTCGACAAAATAGGCTAACACATCTATGTTTGTGGATAGCAGCAGTGGCACGGACAATAGCGCCCAAACATAGATGTGGCTCGCACTGAAAAAGTTAATCACAGTTAATATACTTGCGCTGTAAAATTTTGTAACACGTATGAATAGTGTCATGTGGGCTAAAAACTATAATCTAGAACAATTTATATCACTATAATCACCTTATATAATATGTGGAATATTGGACAAAGTCAAAATCATATGCTCACTATTTATTTATTTATTATTTCTTTATCATCTCTCAAAAATTCAATATTTTGAATGTTTTATGTGTTAATTTGATTTAATATTAATTTTTACAGGCCTTAGACTATGTACGAGAAAATGCTGCAGAGTTGGGTATTAAAGCAACAAAACGAGTCAAGGTGAGGGGAGCATTCCATTCTGTAGGAGTTGAGGCAGCTGTGATACCTTTTGAAGAGGCTCTCGCTCTGTGTGATGTTGAGGACCCCAAAGTCAGAATTTTATCCAGCATGACAGGCAAAGAATATAAAGACGCTAGACACATAAGGAGACAGTTACCAAAACAGGTACATAAATAACTGTAACGGAGAGAAACTTTACACAAATCTAGGCCAAAATGATTATTGAAACATGATGTTGCAGTCCTCGTTATGTTTTTCTGATAGCATATTCTAATATCATCATGCCCCAAGTGCAACATCGGATCAACAAATTTGTCAATTTGCAGGAGAGCCAAATAAAGGAGAGTAAATGCATCATTTATTTTATTATTACTATTCATTTTATTATTCTACTAGAATTACAATACTTTTAACTTTTTTACATTACCATTATTATTATTATCATCTAAAGAATGTCACCCTGCACTAAGACCATAACAGTTTTTGGCCAAGGAAAAACAACAAAGTTTATAATTTGTAGAATAAATGATGTTACTATGGAACAAATGATAAATTACCAAATATGTATAAAAGTGTCTGACATTACATTTTGGGCGGGACGATATGTTGAGAATACATTATATATTGTGATACACATAAATTAAAATATAATGTCAAATATTGTTAAAACAAAATAACACAATTTGACGTGATATTGTTTACACTTAAAATAAAAGTGAGAGCAATTGTTAATAGCAGAGACTCACAAATTTAAATATTTTTATATTAGAAGGATATATTTGTGGCTTTGGTTGACCGTTGTAATGCCGCAAAATTTTGACATTTGCCGTAATCTTGGAATGTTAGAATTTAAGAGTGTTTTTGACTGATATTGGTACCTCTCAAATTTTACCATGGGCGGTTGATACTTTTGAGTAATAAAATACTATATATTTTTACAGATAGTGAACCCTGTGAAATGGGAACAGTTAATTCACAATTTGTATGCAAGACCTCAAGATAGTCAGTTCCCAAGGACATTTGAAGTTGGACCAGGAAAGACTCTCAGAGCTATATTACGGAAAGTTAACGCTAAAGCGTGGGATTATTCAATATCGATAGAAGCGTAGATTTTTTTTCAATGTTAAATTAGAATAAGGCCAAATAAAGTTATACTTTTAATATTATTTTTTAAATATTACCACTAGCACTACACATTACCATAGAAAAAATGTATACACATCGCTATAAAATAACAACATTGAGTTCGTCGGTAGCCTGGAGGTAGAGTCTTGGCCTCGTGAACAAAAAAAAACTTTAGAATTAAAATAGATTTAAGATCTATGAAAGTTATATGGTGTTTTATTTTATATCTATTTTGATTCTATTAAAATGAACTTACACAAAGTTATTCCAAGTACTATACAATCATAACACATAAAACAAATGAATTGTCTCTAGTCTTCATACACATTTTTCAATTTCTTTTTTTACTTTTTTACACTTTCGCGTGATAATTGCGCCGAGCAGATCCTCTCCTTTTCCCCTTTCCCTTCCTATTCTTGTTGTAGGTGTGCTTTTTATATTCTATCTTATTTATATTATATATTTCATTTGTAGTTTTTTTTTAGCATCTTGTTTGGGGTTTGTTTTTATATACTTTTATCTATATGTATTTTCTATTGTTTTATTTTTATTTATTTATTATTTTATTTTTTCGGGTTGGCTGAAAGAAATCGCATATGCGATACGCCTTTTGGTTATTTATTGGAACAAAAACTTGTACACAGTATATATTGATGCCAATAAAGTTTTATTTATTTATAACATATTTAGTGTTTGTCGGTAGCCTATAGGTAGAGTCTCAGCTTCATGCACAAGATTCGATCCCAGCTGCCGGCAACTTCCCTTTCACGGCACAAGCTTTTAGCTTACTGTGAAAGGTGTATAAGGTTGTATTCGGATTTATAACAAAAACCCAGATATATCTTTTAAAAAAAATGTATAAGGTTGTATTTGGATTTATAACAAAAATCCAGATATATCTTTTAAAAAAAAATGGATAATTCGCACAAATTCACACAATTCTGTTCCATCCGTTGTGTCGGTCGGACGTGTCTTAGCAAAAATGAAATCCTAAACAAATATAGAAATAAATGTGTGAAATACAATATAACTTTCAAATAATAATACCGTTCCTTTCTCAAAAACAATATAAATTCGTTAAATCAGTGTATTATGTGTAAAGTGCATGGTGTTACTATAGATGAAGTGTAAAAATAATACGGTTGTAAATCATAACTCAAGTGTGTATAGTACATTATTGTGTTGGTGTTGTAAAAATAATACCGTTTCTTCTTAAAAAAATAGTGTGAGTTATAAGCTTAGTGTACCTAAATACTGGACAATATCCTATTGAAGATCATAAAGTACCCTCATAAAATCTGCAATCTTCAATCTTCATTCGACAATACCCTATTGAAAACCATAAAGTACCCTCATAAAATCTGCAACAAAAAACTTAAAATGAGTAGCCCAAGTACATCAAAAATAAAATTAAAAACTGTAACTGTTACATCAGCAGCAGATGGAATGATGAATATACATAAATTAATAAATGATATAAAAAATACATTATCGAATAGCAAAATAGCGATGACAAGCAAGAACACTGTATACAATGACTTAGAAACAATAGAAAAAATGGTAACAGTAATTGTTACTGAAAACTATGAAATGAAGGGAGAATTAAATGTATTAAAACCATTTATAACAACAATCCATAACAACATCCAAGATATTAAAGAAGCAGTGAATTGCAATGACATTTCTATGCCTCAGGCTCACCCCAACAAAAAATCAAAATCAAATGAAAATGGACCTACACTTGAAATTAAACCGAAGGTTAAAGATCAGCTGTTCGAAGTAACAGAGACCGAAATTAGGAGCAACTTAGATCCCGTGTCATTGGGTGCTTCTAGCCTCAAAAAAGGAAAAGGAGGTTCATACCTTATCAGGTGTAAAAATAAAGAGACCCAAAAAATAAGAGAAGAAGTTCATAAAGCATTAGACGAAGAAAAATATGAAGTGAACATATTGAAATCAATAAAACCTACATTGAAAATTGTAGGATTAAGGGATCATAATATGTCACAGACAGAGATTGAAGAACATGTGAAAGCCCAAAATGAGTTCATAATCAAAGATGATTATTTTAAAGTAATACATGTGAAAGAAACTTATAACAAAGATACCAAATACAAAAAGTATACAATTTTCGCTGAAGCAGACACCAATACTTACAAAAAGTTGATGTCAGTTGGAAGTATGAATATCGGATGGAACAAGTGCAAAATTTATGATAACAATATACCACAGCGATGCTACAAATGTTGTGGATATGGGCACAAAGCTAGATTATGCCGAAATAAAATATCATGTCCAAAATGTTCTGACGAGCATGATGAAAAGGACTGCACCCTAGAGAAAGAACATCATAAGTGTGTAAACTGCATGGTGATAAATAAAAAATTTGACTTGAAATTGGACATCAAACACCCTTCTTTTAGTAAAAACTGTTCAGTGTATAAAAGAAAATTAGAAAACTTAAAATCGTACAACGATTTTTTAGGTTAAATAAAGGAGACAATCAAATATATTATATGAATGTATCTAGTTTGCTCGCACATTATGATGAAATAGAAGTAAAACTAAATGAACTAAAACCTTGTATGATAATGTTAAGTGAAACTTGTGTAACCTGTAACATAGAAGATTTTGAAACTTTATTTCCTGGATATAAAACTATAAGATGTGACTCGATAAGCAGACATACTGGTGGAGTAGCCATAATAATAAAAGAAGATATACAATACACAGTAATATCTCAAGTGGTCCTAGATGAAAAAAACACATGGATACTAACAATACGCATAGAAAATATACTCCAGAAAGGATATTATACAGTTGTATATCATTCTCCAAACCAAGACCATAAAAGATTTTTAGAGTTCTTTGAAGAATACTGTTCGAACATAAAACGAAAAGACGATGACTTTACATGCATAGCAGGAGATTTCAATATTGATATGAGTGTAAATAACACAAATAGTGAAAAACTTAACAATATTATAAACGAAAACTGCTGGAAACAAGTTATAAAAGACTTTACAAGGATAACACCAACAAGTAAGACATTAATTGATTTAATTATTACAAGTGATTTTTACTTAAATGCAAAAATTAGTAACGAATTCAAAATATCAGATCACGAATCTATAGTAATTAACCTCCCTGGAAAGATGTTGCAAAAAGAATATAAATCAATTGAGTATAGAGAGAAAAATAAGTATTCACAACTCAAACTGTGTGAACAATTAGAACGTCTTAATTGGGACCTAGATAGTGAAAATATTAATCAAAACTCAGAAAAATTAGTACTTAACTTAACTCAAGCGATAAACTATATAAGTCCAGTTGTGAAAAAAACAATTAAAACATCAAAAAGCTGGTACAATGGAGAACTTAACGAATTATGCAAGGAAAGGAACAAATTATATAGTGCATTTAAATTAACAGGTGATGATGAACTATGGAAGAGATATAAAATAGTAAGAAACGTGTATAATAAAAAATTAAAGGAACAGAAAAATAAACATATTAGTAAGATTATTCAAAACTCAAAGGATGACTGCAAGAAATTGTGGAGTAATCTCAAAACCCTGACTAGAAATACACAAAAAAGTTTAAATAACCGTGTTAGAGTTTCCTGATGGGGTTGAAGAAAACAAGAACATCATTTGTAGAAAGTTTAATGAAAATTTCATATCTAGTATAGACATAATCCATCAAAGTATACAAACAGATGGATTAATTGATGACAGTAATAACACAAACGAACTTAAATTCAATTTTCAGGAGATAAATGTTAACACGTTGAAAAACATAATAAGTAAAATGAAGCCAAAAACATCAAGAGATGGCATCACAGCAAAAATAATAAGCGATTCGTTACCAGTAACGGGAGATTTCATCGTGGGATTAATAAACCAATCATTGAAAAACGGTTCATTTCCTGAAAATTGGAAAACCTCAACTATTACTCCAGTCCCAAAAGTTCAAGATCCAAAATTCTACGATGAGTACAGACCAATTAATGTACTTCCAAAATATGAACAGGTACTAGAGCGTGTAGTCCATAAACAACTAAGTACATTCATAGTTGATAATGATATAATTGTGCCTCAACAATCTGGATTCCGTAATAACTATTCATGTGAAACAGCACTGAACTACATTATAAATGAATGGAAAGACGCCATAGATGGGAAAAAAATAGTGATAGCTGTATTCTTAGACTTAAAGCGTGCATTTGAAACAATTGATAGAAAAATAATGTTAAAAAAGCTGAAAACACTAGGAATAGATGAAAAAGAAAATAAATGGTTTGAAGAGTACCTAGATAATAGAAAACAGGTTACAATGTACAATGACTGCATATCAGACGAATGTCTAATAAAAAGTGGAGTCCCTCAAGGATCAATTCTGGGACCATTGTTATTTATACTATACATGAATGATATTACAAAATGTGTGAAGGATTGCAAAATAAAATTATTTGCCGACGATACTCTGATATATATAATTAGTGAGGATTTAAATATTGGAATGATACAAATTCAGAACGAACTAGATAGTGTAAGTAAATGGTTGAAAATTAATAGACTAAAAGTAAATGTTAAAAAAACTAAATATATGTTATTAGGAAAAGTGCCAAAAGTGTTTGATAAGACAATTAAAATGGATGGCGAAATGATCGACATTGCAACAGAGATAAAATACCTCGGTATATTAATAGACAATAAGTTAGACTTTAAAAAGAACTTTAATATGGTATCAAAGAAAATTAGTAAAAAAGTAGGATTACTTTGTAGGATTAAGAAAAAACTAGATTTAGAAAGTAGAAAGTTGTTATACAATGCCATTGTTTTGCCACATTTAAATTACTGTGCAACCGTGTTATTTTTGGCCAACAAAACGATGCTCAAAAGTATACAAGTAATACTGAACAAAGGATTAAGAGTAATTTTAGGCTGTAACAGATATACACCGATAAAATGGATGCTAAAAAAATTAAAATATTTGGAGGCCAGCAGACATATAGAGTTAAGAACCCTTATATTTTTGTTTAAAATTAAAAAGGGATGTTTGCCTAAATACTTGAGTGAAAGCATTGTTTACAATAGCAGCGTGCATAACTATCCGACCAGGAATCGAAACAATTTCCGTGTTCAACGAACTAGGTTGGCTTCAACTAACAACGGACTTTTTTACAAAGGTCTAAAATTGTACAACGATCTACCTGGAAGTATAAGGGATGCACGCTCAGCAAAAAGTTTCAAACGACAGCTTTTAGACATTTATATGGAACTTAGTCCATAATAGCCATTTCAAAGGTAAAATTGTTTTTGTTAGATACATAGATAGATACAGTATATAGATATTTTGAAAGATAGATAATTAATTTGGTTGTTTACCTAGTTAATAATGTAAAAACAGATGTTTCAGCATGCGTTTTTTGCCTAGGTCCTACACATTGTGTAGGTACCTGCGCGGAAGATGCATGTTGAAATAGATATTTAATATGTAAGTTACAAATAGAATGATTTATTATATATACATATATAAGAAATAATATATAAGTTAAGATGTAATAAGTAGTTGTTATATTTAAGTTTTGTAAAAAAATATTTATATGAAACTTTATTAAATAAATTAAATAAATAAATAAATAAATAAATAAAACAAATTGAGGAAGTTTCGAAATAAAATACTACTACACCCTCACGCCATATTCCAAGTGGGGGTAGGCAGAGAGAATGGAATGCCATATAGATCTATTCTTAAGTACAGAAAAACCTCAATATAATGGACTTCGAATATAATGAAAAAAAAATATTGGTGAATGTAAAAAAAACTAAAAACTTCCTGCTAATATTATACATGCTTAAATTCAAGATCTATTCTTACGTACAGAAAATCCTCAATATAATGGACTTCGAATATAATGAAAAAAAAATATTGGTGAATGTAAAAAAAACTAAAAACTTCCTGCTAATATTATACCTACATGCTTAAATTCAAGATCTATTCTTACGTACAGAAAATCCTCGATATAATGGACTTCGAATATAATGAAAAAAAAATATTGGTGAATGTAAAAAAAACTAAAAACTTCCTGCTAATATTATACATGCTTAAATTCAAGATCTATTCTTACGTACAGAAAATCCTCGATATAATGGACTTTGAATATAATGAAAAAAAAATATTGGTGAATGTAAAAAAAACTAAAAACTTCCTGCTAATATTATACATGCTTAAATTCAAGATCTATTCTTACGTACAGAAAATCCTCGATATAATGGACTTCGAATATAATGAAAAAAAAATATTGGTGAATGTAAAAAAAACTAAAAACTTCCTGCTAATATTATACATGCTTAAATTCAAGTGTTGCCATAACCATTTAATAACCAAATCCAGGATACTTTTTCATTTTGCTCTAATTCATACCATCACACATTTCTCACTAGTGAGTTAATCAGTGGACCAACCGCACATAACATACATGCAAGTTGTTGTTCTCTATGTGCCAAAAGTTAAAACACTCAGGATGGGTGGCATACATCATTGCTGAACTGAAGATGTAAATTGTCTCAATATATGATGTTTGTGAACATTTGCCGCTTACAGGATACTCGAAAACTAACAGAAAAGTATCCTATGTTTTTTAAGTCCTTATTACTTTAGTAATCATGTTCCATTCAAATAATTCAAAGATACATTTTTTCATACGCATGATCTCCCATAAATTTTGTAGCCAGTGGTCCAACTGCATGCGACGAATATACAAATCTTCCTCTCTGTGCCAAATGAGAAGTTTGGAATAGATGGCATATCATTTTCCCTCCCTATCTATTCAGGAGACTTCTCTATTAGGGTGGTAAAAAATTATAATATTTGTCTATGTATCTATACCCTCACGCCGTGTCCCAAGTGGGGTTAGGCAGAGAGATCAGAACGCCATATAGATCTATCCTTACATACTTTTTTCACTTGTTCTACATTCATACAATTTCTCATACACACACACATCAATTTATTTTACTTAACTCACCCTTTCTTTCAGATATGTATATCCTCTTTGTCATCCATTTGTTCCACATATCCAAACCTATTACATATTTTCTATACCAATATTATAAAGAGAAAATATTTAATTATTTTCATTGAATAGGCTCCGAAACTACTGAAACAATTTGAAAAATGGGAAGCTACATTATCCCCGGGTGATATAGGCTATATTATATTTTCAAAAAAGTTAGGGATCCTTACTAAAACTCCAATCTACCCATGCAAAGCCGGGGAGGACCGCTAGTATTATAATATAAATAATGATTGTTGTGTATTTATTTATGTGAAATAAATATATTTATTATTACTAGATCATTGCTGAATTAAATAATGTTAAATGTCTTAGGTGAGGTTTTAGAAAATTTGCCCTTTACAGGTAATTGTTTGATTTTGTGGGATGAAGTTTATTATTATTGTTTAATGTTTGAATATAATTTATACCTATTTATGATTTTTATTTCTAATAAAATAAAAACAAAAATTTATATCAAGTATTATTATAATCTTTATTTATTTACAATACAACAGAGTCTTTCCACGTAATACAAAAATCATAAAATGTTTATAAAAAAACTTCTTATATTAATTATAATAATAAATGGAAAAATATTTTACATTATGCTTAAGTGTCCTCATTCCAATCAGAAACTCAACTAAATCTTTTTACTCCAAACATTATACGGCAGGGACTATTTAGGGATGTGAAATGGAGAAAGTTACTGTATTACCCACAATTTCACAAATTTAATGGAATAATTTAGGATATTACCCCCTAATACACATGCGAGTAATATTTAGTGTATGACTCACCAGTTATAGAGTAAAAATTTTATTTCCCTAAATTTCATTTTTGCTAATGACATAATTTTCACAATTTGGCAAACTACGCTAAACATATTGAAAATATTATGGGATATAGAAAATGCGTACACTAGCAAAAGAAACATCAACCAATATTTAATTATGTACCACTATCAATAATTTTTTGTATTAGATAAAATTCCGATGTGGAATATTTTCATCACTTTATAAAATCAACAAACCAATTTTAGTGAAATTGCTATACTTCATCAAATTAATATAAAAACAATATTATGAGTACATAATATCTAATGTGTCAAGTTAGGTAAACATTCCATGAAGGTTAGGTTATATTAGTATCTTACAAAGGTCATGTTAAGTTAGTATCTCATAAAAGGTCTCCTGTTAGGTCTGCGTCCTCTGTTACTGTTTGGATGTCCCCTGTGGTGTGGATGCCCCCTGGATCCAGTCTGGTGTGCCCCCCAAACTATGGGTGAGGGTCTATGGTGTTGCTGTCCCTGTAAATAAAATTTTAATAAAAAAAATGGAAAAAACCATTTCTTCCAGTCAATCAAGGCAACAAAATAATAAAAAAAAAAATCTAGCATAAAATATCTGTTGGCACAAAGAAGTTGACTAAACGTGTACATAATTTTTAATTTACCTATTCAAATCACTCT
Source organism: Athripsodes cinereus (assembly GCA_947579605.1). Lineage (NCBI taxonomy): Eukaryota > Metazoa > Arthropoda > Insecta > Trichoptera > Leptoceridae > Athripsodes > Athripsodes cinereus. The sequence continues at coordinate 5,843,617 of OX388314.1, read as the reverse complement.
GTTGTTTTCATCAATATGAACCAAACCTTCCCTATGGATTGAGGGCAAAAAGGATCGAGCGCCACTTACTACTGTCCTCGTAAATGTTTTCCATCATGTCCATGCAATTCCTCATGCATGTTTTCTTGTTCATTGTACTCAAAATTTTTAGGATATGGTCTACATGAACTAGTCATTTCATCCTGGGATAGATCTCCGAAGACCCTTTACATCACTCAAACTTCTTTGTCACTCTGTTTTCACTCATTCTTGTCACATTACCAAACCACTGCAATTTATTTACATTCATCTTGGTTGTTATACCAACTATCATATCTAAATGAATTACATTACCTGTTGTTGTTGTGTTGGTATGGGCCTCCTCTGTGGCACTGCTTCTGCCCCACTGCTTGCCTCCGCTTCCCTACCCTCCTCCCCGTCCCTCACCACACTACTACTAGTGGTACTGGTGCTTCCTTCTCCATTGTTCCCGCTCACTGTACTGATGCCGCCACCCTCCCCGCTACTACCACTGACCCCCCCTTCACTCAGCTGTGACGTGAGGTCCGCGTGAGTGTCCTCCATCGCTCCTCCGCTGCCTGATGTGAAGGTGAAACGTCCTGCACCTACAGGGGAACTCACGGCTTCGCCAAAGCTGTAAAAAGAAGAAGTAATTATAAACAAGCATTTCTAATAAAACAGATTTGTAATGTGATAATCATACATTTGATGAAATTAACAAAAGAGGAGGTACTGTCATTGAAGGTGGAGCCAGAATATGGGAGGAGCAACATATAACAAAGCATTATGGGAAGGGCCTGGTATAATAAAATAGGAGACATGCTATAGGAAATAGATATAGTTAATGTGGATCGACCCATTAATAATATGGGTAAAAATATATTTAATAAGGAAGAAACAATGTCTAAGATAGGATTAACTTTAAAACAAAACACATTACCCATCTGTTCTTCTTGGTACATAAAGGGTGGGTGTAGAGGGGACTATTCCATCGTCTCCACTTTCTTCATAAACACCTTGAACCGTTGAAACCCTTTCTACAACGAGGCTACTGTCACTTTGACTTCCACTGGACACAGTGTTAGAGTGCTGTGCCTCTGTGTGCGTGTGCAGGGGGGAAGTGGTTGTAGTGGATGATGTCGGAGGGGGCAATGCAGCTGGAGGATGGACATGGGGGGACACCACAGCTTCACTACTACCACCTACCTCACACTCGGACTGAGCGGGTAGCTCCTGAAACAAATCAAATATTATCAAAACAGTCTTGGAAATATATTGCTAAAAAAAATTAAGTTTCAATTTTTAGAATGAATTTAATAAATGTAGAAAAAAGATACTAAAATACATTCTAAAAATTACAGATTATAAATTATTGCTCACTGTCAACTGCCGTAATATGTAAAAAAAGTATATCAATGCTTGTATGCCCCCCTACAATATAGCAGACTTACAGAAGAGCCATGTGACCTTTAACGATTTATTTTTAAATGTTGTAATTGTGCATACCTGTGATGTGTCCTCCCCGGCTTGTCTCCCCTCTGGCTCCTGTCTGCTGGCTGTAGCCTCTCCCTCCTCCCCTGCCTCTGCACTGTTCCTCCTTCCTGCCTCTCCTCCATCTACTACTACCCCTACACCTCCTCCCGCCACCTCCATACCCTCACCACCTTCCACCACTTCCTCTTCCTCCTCAGCATCATCATCAACTTCAGCTTCTTCATCTTCTTCATACATCTGTTCCTGAAAATATACATAAGGATACAGTTCCATCTTTACTTTCCTGAAAAACGTGGGCCAAAAATAAAAAAAAAATATTATTGACCACCGAAAACATAGCAATCTCTACAAACTAACAAATCCAAATAAAGATATGAGAAACATTTGTTACAAAGTTCTCAATAACCTGGTCAATCTTTTCCATATCACATAGTTCATGTGCTAACAATAACAAAGACATGGGAATGTCGCCAAAAAGGATTAGTCTGTTGCCACAATATCAATTTGAACGAAAGAGATGCATTCCTTTTCTATATCACCAAAGTTAAAGATAAATGACAACGAGTGTATAATAGACAAATGACACAATAAAAACATATGAAATACCTGATAATTATCTTGATAATGCTGTTCATCATCAGGATCTTCTTCTGAATCAACAAGTACTACTCCGTCATCATCATGGTCCCTCTGTGAGGATGTGGGCACCTGGTACTCAGTCTCACAGTGGGACTCTGTCACCTGACCCTGCTGCACCTTGGTCCTCTTGGTCTGCTGGTTGCTCTTGTGGCTGTGCTGTGGCTTCCTCTTAAGACTGGGACGTGGTGGATGCGCAGTAGGCTGAGAGGGTGGAGGGGGCTGGCTGCCCGGACCCTCCTCTACTCGAGGTAGTACTAGAGCCTGTGGTGGATGTGGCGGAGAGTCTGGTGCCTGGGGAGTAGGCCTGCTGCTACCTCTAGCTGAGGAGCTAGCTGGCATATATTCTGTGCTGTGTCCAGAGCTGCTGGGAGATGGAAGGACTGCCGCTGTGCGTGTGCCACTGGAAGCCATAGGTCGGATGGATGCAAATGGAGTCTCTCCTCTCCTAGCCGCCTGCTGACAGTGGGAGCCTGCTGAGTGTGCAGCCATGGGTTTGATGTTGGCAGTGGGAGTAGGAGTGGGGGTCACGGTGGCACTTGCTGCCTCAGCTCCTGTCCCCACTTGCTTCTGTAGCTGTGACACTCTTTGGTTCAGACTCTCTATCTCTTTATTCAGTCTCTGTATCTCCTGTTGTTTCTCCTGCAAAGCTTCATTCTTCTCCTTTTCAGCTCTATTTACTCGAGCTTCATACTGTGACGTTAATAATTCAAACCTTGTATCATTTTCTTCCTTATTCTGCTCAGCTGTTTCAATAGTACCTTTTACTTCATTCAGTTGTTTTGTAAGATTTTCATTTGAATCAGTTAACTGCATTATTTTTACCTTGGCTTGCTTTAAAACTTGTTTTGCCTTTTCTTCTTTTTCACTTGTAGTACCTCTAAGCGTTTCATTTTCTGTCTTCAAAGAATTGTTTTCTTCTAGTGCAGTAGTTATCTTTGCCTCCAACTCAGCAAGCTTCTCAGAATGCGATTTTTCCAAATCAGCAATCTTTTTCTCAAGTTCTTTCTTTGCCTCGACATGGCTTTCTGTTGAAATAGCTGTCTCCGCAGCTTCTTGTTCCCTCTTGGCCTTATCATCCTCCACAGTTTTAGCTAGTTCTTCAAACTGAGCTTTGTATTTCTTGGCAATTTTTCTGATCTGGGCTTCTTTATTTCTTAGATCATTTAATATTGTTTCTTTCTCCTTCATAGCCTCATTCAACTTGTCATATTCATTAGACTTATTATTCAACAAACTCTTAGTTTCACCAAGTTCCTGGGAAATCTTTGCAAGGTCTTTCTTTAAAGTAATAAGTTCTTCACTCTGCTTCTTTGCCTCTTCCACCTGTCCAGTCAGCTGTTTGTTAAGATTATTGACTTGTTCCTCAAATCTTTGCTTTTCTGATTTTATATTATTAGCTTCTTCATTCAACCTCTTGACATTTTCTTTTTCAGTTGTTAACATCTTAGCTAACATTTCTCTTTCATTCTGCAATCTTTTCCAATCTTCAGGGCTAGTTTTATTGGCTTTCTCTACTAAGGCATTAACTCTGGTTCTCCATCTTCCAACTTCAGCTTTCAGAGTTGTATTTTCTGACTGAAGATAATCTAGCTTCAACGTATTTTCCTTGCTACTTTCTTGTAGAGGAATTAATGTTTCTTCAAGTTTTGCTGTAGTTTCTGTTAATGCGTTAACTTTATGCAATAATACGTCCCTCTCTTCTCTCAATACTCGGTTGCTGTCAGTGATAGCATCAAGAGTTTCAACTTTTCTAATAATTTCTGAATTTTTTAAGAAAGCAGCAGAATTTGCTTGTAATTTCTGTCTTTCTAATGTCAAGGCCAATTTCGCTTCATCTAATTTCTTTTCAGTGGCATCATACTCAGACTTAATTCTTGTATTTTCTGTTTGGATAATATCAAATTTAGCTACGATGATATCTCTTTCCTTTCTTAGGAATTTGATGATTTGAACAAGTTTCTCAGATGATTTGACCTCATCTTCATTGACAGAGCGATTTAATGAAGTGTCTCCCATGAAAGAAGTGTTGGCAGATTCATTCAGATTATCAGACTGCTTTACAGTAGCAAGAGATAGTTTAGTACTGAGAGCTTGAACTTGATCTAATAACAGTGAGTTTTGTTGATTCAGATCAGCAAACCTGGATTGTAATTCTTCTTTCTCAGCATTCAATGCTTTTTCCTGTTCTACCCAAGATTGTTTACTTTGGTCAAGACTATGAATCGCTTGATCTCTAGAATTTTGCAGTTCAGTAATATTTTGCTGTAGAGCAGCTAACTTTTCCTTGACCTGTGTGAGTGCTTGGATGTCATTGGAATGTAAAACCATTTCATGAGCATATTTCTCTTCAGCTAGTTGAGTGCTTTCAGAAAGCTTTAATGTCTCTGCTCTGGCTTGATCTAATGCAGTATTTTTTTCTTTAAGCTCATTTTGTAAATTCTTCAAACGTTCAATAAGTTTAGCTAAATCAGTTTTGAAACCAGTAGTTGATGTTCGTGAACCATCAGATTGCAGGGATAATTCAGCTTCAAGTTCTGAGCATTTTTCTTTCAATTTGTTCTCAGATTCTTGCAGAGAAGCTATTTTTTCTTCCGATGTTTTCTTTACAGTTTCCAGTTGATCATTCAATTGTTTCAACTGGCGTTGCGCCTCTTCACTTATATCACAATATTGTTTTATTCTTTGCCTGCTTTCTTCCAGTTGTTTTTGTAAGGAAGACAACTCTGATTGTTTAGAGTTCAATTGGCTTTCCAACTCTCTCACTTTCTTTACTGAATCAAAGCTGCCATCAACTCTTGTGGGGTTAATTGCTGATGAGAATTTCTTGCTTATTTCATCTATGTAATCAGTTTTACTCCTTAGTTCTTCTCGTAAAGAACAGAGTTCTTCTCTTAATTTCTCCGCTTGATTCTTTTCCTCTTCCATTCTGGCTTTTGCATGCTCAGTTTCTTTCCCTAAATGAGAAGCCAGTTCCCTGAATCTCTCTTGTTCTTCTTGTAGAGATCTTCTTAAGGCAATCACTTCTCCATTAGCGTCATCCAGTTTGGATTCAAGTTTCACAGAATTTTCAGCCTCTGATCTCTCAAGACTAGCTTTTATGAGTTCCAAATTAGTCATAAGTAAAGCTTGTCCCTGTTTTTCTTTTACCAGAAGATCTCTTTCTGTGGACAATCTAGTTTCAACATTTTTCAAATGGGCGACTTCCCGTTGCAGACCCTGGACTTGAACCTCAGCTTTGTTTAGCTTATTCTGATTACTCATGGTCTCATGACGAAGGTACTTGATGGTTTGTTCATGTTTACCAATTATAATATTATAATTATGATTTCTTTCCTCTAGTGAAGCTATTTGCTTCTTATATGTGGTTATGTTTAGCTGTAACGTGTTTTGCTTTTGATTGAGGAACTCCAATTGAGCAGCAGCTTTACTATACGCAGAAGTGACCTCATTCATTTCTTTCCTCATATCTTCTATCTGTTGAACCAACATTTTTTGATTAGTTACAGATTCTTCCTTATATATACTAAACTCTTCAATTTTCTTTACCAGCTGGGACTTAGTCTCATTGAATTGAATTTTCAACGTATCCACGTCCATTGGGCTATCAGAGATTGATTTATCTGCAACAGATTTTGAAGATTTATTTAGGCTATCACCGGCGGCGCTATCGTCCATGGACATGTTAACTTGTCCACCCAAACACTGTTGTCTATACATATCTCTTTGTTTAATTACATTCTCCATCATCTGAGTCTGTTGTTTTAGCTCTTCTAACAATTCAGAAATTCTAGTTTCAAATGCATTACACTTCTCTTGTAATTCTTTGACTTCAGAATGTACTTTTTGTTTTTCAGTTTCCTCCTGTTTCTCACTTAGATCTCTGATAATCCTTAATAATTTCTGATTATTAGCTTGTAGTTCCTGGATATCACTAAATGTGACCAAATGTTTTGATATAATCTTAGAAGCATTCATAGAATCGCCAGAAAGGTTTGGATCGTTTTCCACGTCAGGTACCCCTTTGGTGATTTGAATTTCTTTTAGAAGGTAACACACTTGCCTTCCTAGATCGGCCAATTCACGTTTCAACTTTTCATTTTCTTTTTGGAAATGTGTTGACATCCTTGTGGCTTCGTTATAATCAACTCGCATGCTACTGTTTTCTGCCATTATGGTCTCCAACTGTTTGGTGATGGAAGCATTATCTTCCACCACTTGTTCATATAGTGTTTTGAGTTTCTCTATGAGTGGATCTTTCTCTTTAACTTCTGCATACACATTGTTTAAAGTTTCAGCGATACGTCTATTTTCCTCTTTCTCTTTTGTTAACTCATCGCTCACATTGGTGAGATGTGTATATAGTTGTGTCACTGACATTTTGGAATGTAAGAAGCGTCCTGCAACTCCAGCTAATGGTGACATCTTTTCCAGAACTCTGGAGATGGAACTGTCTTTAACTCCTTGTAACAATTCATTGGCATTTTCAAGTTCATTTTTCATAGCGGCAATGATTAAGTTTTTCTTTTCTATCATCTCTTCATGTTCTGCTTCCATTTGCTTACATTTAGTTTCAAGTTCTCCATATTTCTCTACTGATTCGCTAAATAATTTCTGTATTTCTGTGACTCCATTAGATAATTCTGTACACTTGGCTTCTGAGTCTTCTTGCATACTTTTATATAATTCAGCTAACTTTGTTTTGGATTCAACTTCTTTCCTGTAATTCTGTAGGATAGTTTCTTCCTGATCATGTAGTCCAAGTAATTTTTGTGTCAATGAATCATTTTGACTTAGTAACGTTTTATTAACTTCATTCAGATTATCGCTTGTATCTTTATATATCTTAATTTCATTTAACTTTTCCTGAAGTCGAGTCTCCAAGTCTAGCACTTTATTTGAGAGTGTGAATCTTATGGTCTGTAGTTCTTCATTACTGGCATCCAACTGATCTGTGAGACCTTTGATTTGAGTGGTTAGAAAGGCCCTCTCCTGATCCATATGCTGCTCTTTGAAGTTAAGAGCAAACTCTTTATTTTGTATTTCATTAGCTTTAGAAAGAGCTTCACACTTATCATTAATAGCCTTTTCTAACTGAGATGTTACTGTGGCTAAGTCACCTTTTAGTCTTTCTATTTCTCTTTCTTTTCGTTCAGCAGTATTCTTTACACTATCTCTTTCATCCACTGCATTGTTTCTTTGTTTTTTCATATCTTCTGCTTCATCTTCAGCCCTTTTAAGGAATTCTACAGTTCTGTTGAGTTCTGATTTACTAAGGGACAGTTGAGTCTCAAGCTCTCGCAAAATGGTTTCCGAAGCCTCCAATTTTGCTTTGCATTGTTCGTATTTCGATGTTGCATTACAGACTTCACTCTCCAGTTTTTGGATTTTATCACCTATGACAAAATTGACAAATAACATGTTTAATTAAGAAGATAAAGAAAAATATGGACGACGAATCAAAATAGTATTGCATAGATTGCGAGAAAACATACTTTCAGGTCTTTCACATATTTTACACCTTGAAAAAACCACTAGGAATTAATAATAGCAAGCAATACATTATCTACATTGAAGATTATGACATAAATTATCATAATTTTGCTACATATGAGTATAAAAATGGTATCCTCACTCACCATGATTTTTGCCGGCATCATGGGTCGTTTTAGTAGATAAAAGTTCCTCAACTCTGGCTTCAATGTACGATTCAATTTTATCAATAGTAGGTTTGCTTATTGTTTTTAATTCATCTCTGTTGAGTATACTTTGTAATCGCTTGTTATCGCGAGACGCGCCAACCGAGGCGGCCATTTTCAAATAAATAACCTCAAATTTTCCAGAAAAAACAATCAACGTCAAAAGCAACCATAGACGAGTGAGAACTTCAAGTTAGAATCATGATAAAGATAACCGGGCAGCGTTCATACAGTCGCCGAGTGATCAGTCGACGACGCTCCGATCGTTCACGAAGCCGGAGCGAGTCACCCGACGACTCGCACTGTCGCGTTCAGGCACGTCGTCGGGTGACAACCGAACAACCGAAATCATAGCAGGGTGATTATCGCTCTGACAGTTACCTTGAAGTTTGAGTGATGGTGGTTGTCAAAACAATCGCGAAATTAATCGTAATTATGGTGTATTCTTGCCGTATACAATTTTTCAAAATAGAAAATCATATTTTTTTAGTTCAAGAAGTGAAATGGAAGAGAAATTAAAATAGTTAGTGCAGATTTCTCAGATCGCGAATGAATCTTACGAAAATGGCGCCATTACAATGACATTTGAATCAATAAAACGCTCAAAGTTGTTCACGATATCCGGGGTGACATTCGCCACTCACTGCAACTTCATGGTCGCTCAGGTCACTCGACGTCGAGCGATATTTATGCTATCGTGAACCCAGCCCCGTAGATAAAATAGCATAAAGGGGTATTCACACTAATTAATGATTACTCTAGGGTAGGTGGTGTTGGGTCAGTGTTTCCCAACCTTCTTTATGCCACCGTAGTCTTTTCAAAAGTCAAATGCTCCACCGGTCTCTTTTTTAAATTAAACAGTGTCAATAATATTATGTGGAAGCGCGGTTCCCCACCTCTGAGGCATGATGCTCCACCGGTGGGACATATACCCCACCTTGGGAAACACTGCTCTAGGTGATCCTCCAAAATGAAAAGGTGTGAAAAGACATTTCATCAATAGTGATCACTAGTGATGACGAAAGAAAGCGATTATCACCCAATATAATTTTGATGAAACGACACTGACACGACTATAAACATTTTTTTACGAAAATAGACCATTAAAGGATGACGTCACAGAGAAATCATTGAGGGGCATCAGGCATCTCAACACAACAGACGATTACGGTGTAATATTAGGTGGAACGCCTAAAGAATACCTACTAATCAAAAAAACTGTCAGTGTCGATTTTGATATTATTTTGTCGTCTGACTTTTCTTTTTTTTCTCTTATGGCATAACATCCTACAAGGATGATTTGCGCAATCTGATTGTTTGCCCCCCAAGCAAAAGCAAATCCATAGACAAGACCACGTGACCTTTAATGGTCTATACGTCAAAGTACATGCAACTTGATCGTGAGTGTTGACTTGGTAGTGAAAGCAAAGGATGGACAAGAATGAACAGCTTTGCCAGATACTCTGGATCAAGCATGTCAAACTTGCGGCCCGCGGGCCGCATGCGGCCCACAACGTATAACTTTGCGGCCCACTAGCAGTATAAAACATAACGGTACAAAAAAAATACTCTTTATTAATTTTACTTTTTTTTTATACTTTTCAAAATAAACCAAGTTTACTGTATAAACATTTTTTTGTGGCCCACATAAACTTTTGGCCCGTGTTAGGATTTGAGTTTGACATGCTTGCTCTGGATGATCATCCAAAGTGAAGCAATGTGAATGCTACTTAATTTTATTTTTATCCTTCATCTATAAACAAAAAAAAATATAATAATGTCAACAAAATATCATAGATAATACGTGTCAGTCAGTTGTCAAAGAGTCGTGGGTTTTGAGTTAGGATTAGTTTTTTTGGATCTTTCAATATTTTGTTTTTATTTTTTGTGTTTTTGCGCCTCGGTTCGAACACCATTTCAGTTATAAAGTCAACACGCTACTGTCGAACAGTATATAGTTTAATTTGTAAAATGTAGTGAATATTTGATTTCATTGTAAATTACAGCAAAAATGTCCGCTATGGGCCCCATATCGGGGCAAGCGATTACCTTAGCTAACAGTATTATTGGAGTTGGAATACTAGCTATGCCCTTTTGTTTTAAACAGGTAATATTCCTGTAGTTTCCCAGAATCCCTTTTGATTTTATTTTAATATAAGGAAGTAGTAGTATTAATGTACAGCTCATGTTTTCCTTCCCAATCAAAACTAAGTTCCTCTTTTATTATAATAATCATTATTTGTTATTTCAGTGTGGCATAATATTGTCTATATTGATTCTTATTGGAAGTGGTGTAGTATCCAGATTGTCATGTCACTTTCTCCTTAAATCAGCCATCTATTCGAGAAGAGATAATTTTGAGTCGTTAGGTAAGTTCTGCACCTGTTTGTGAATTATAAACAACAAACAACTAAACTCTAGGTTTTATAATTTTGAAGATTATTAGTTTTTTTAACTTAAAGTTTTATACAAAATTTATGATAATAGTAATTAAAATTAATGAAATAGAAGATAAAAATCTAAAAATATATATAAATTTGTAAGTTACAATTTCTATTATCTTTATGATATCAGGGAGAGACGGTTGTTCTGGTTGGGTCATGCCGAAAAAGTGTGTCATCTAAAAGAAAATTCTCATTACACCCATAGTTATAAACAGTTGGATACTTTTCTGACACACAATTTCTCTGGACAGAATAACTTGGTTGTTTCCTCTCTGTGTATCTGAAAAGAGTTGCGCAATTATTCTTGGTGTAGCTATAATTCTGCAAGCTGTCAGCTTTGCGTAAATTTTTTAGCATCACCAATGAAAAAACTAATCTTCTAAATTGTCGTTTTACTTGGAGGTCAAAAGAATATACGAATAAATGTATTGATGAGCTTTTAGCCATACACAAATCAAAACAAGAAAAAAATTCAGATTTTTGCATATTCAACTTAAAATAAAGTGCTCATCCATCCATATTATCCATATTATAATTTTTATGATATTTCAGCTTATTATGTATTTGGATCAGCTGGGAAGTTTGCTGCTGAAATAGGAATAATTGGATTCCTAATGGGAACATGCATTGCCTACTTTGTTGTCGTGGGAGACTTAGGTCCTCAAATAATTGCTAAGATGTTTAATCTAAACCAAAGTGACTTTTTAAGGTAATTTGAATACCAATTAAAACTCCTACACCAGTTTTATATATAATTTATTTGATTCAATCAACAGACGGAGCCTTTTTCATATCTGGGTTATGTTATAAACCCAAATACAACCTTATACACCTTTCACACTAAGCTAAAAGCTTGTGCCGTGAAAGGGGAGTTTGCCGGCACCTGGGATCGAACCACGGACCCCTTGTTCCGGAGGCCGAGACTCTACCTCCAGGCTACCGACGAACTCTGAAAATAATAACACAATTCAAAATAACCATAATGTTTTTATTTTATTTTAATGGATTTGTCTGTTTTGTCGCAGAACGTCTGTGATGGTAATAGTTTCTCTAGTCTGCGTGCTGCCTCTGGGCCTCCTAAGGAATGTGGATAGTCTAAGTAACGTGTGTGCCGCCACTATTGGCTTCTACTTCTGTCTTGTATTCAAGGTAAGAAAATGTACATAGTTAATATGGAATGTACATAGTTAATATGGAATGTACATAGTTAATATTACCAAATGTCGTTTTTTTGTTTTGTTTTTTAATACTTTTCAATTATGTATTATATGAACATTTTTATATTTTTTTTTTTTTTTTTATTTTTTTGGTAGAAACTGTAACTCCCTTCAAAACACGAGTATACCTCTTTTTGAAGGGATGTCATCTATGTGTTTTTTTATGTGTAAGTTTGTAAATTATTTCTCTTTGTGTTATGTTATTATGCATAAATAAATAAATAAATATGGAATGTATTGTAGATCTTCCACTCTTTTCTGTATGTTTTGAAATGCTTTGAAAAAGGCAGATATTCGTAAAACAATTAAGATGTTTAACATCTTCAATTCAACATTGATGAGGTATGCGTCCCATACTGATTTTGACACAATAAGGACAGTGACGTAGATATTTATTACATGCAGTTAGTCTACACCACTTGATGGTATAAATCATGGGTGTCTAAACTTTGAGCATACGAGGGCCACATTGCAAAAAAAAAATATATGCTGGGCCGCACATAAATATTTTTTCAACAAATGGAAATAAAATTAACAATATACCTATATGTAGTTCTATTAAAATAAAATAACTTCTTTTTATTATATTTATTTTATTTGAATTAGATATATATGTATAAAAATATAAATGAACATATGTATAAAAATGTATATATTATACATATATACCTATGTAAAATTAATGTGATGGATGGATTTGCTTTTGTTGAACAAGCAAATCGATATTGGGTTCAATTGATTAAGTTGCAAGTCTGTTGCAAAAATGAAAAATATTGCAAACATTAATTTTTTTAGTAGAAATAAGCAAATTTAAATATTTTCATAATTTGCATTTGGACCGCACTTTAGACAAGCATGGTATAAATAGTATATTAATTGCATTGGTGCATGAGTAGTGGAATTCCATGATTGGATAAATTGAAACAAACGTTTCATTCTATTATTGATTAAACAAACACGAGAGAGAGACTGATAATGACCTAAGGAGTTGAAAGACATTTTCAAATAAAATATTTAAACTTGAATCACTATGTTTATTTGTTACATTAATTTAAATTACGCTATCGCAATTTCAGTGCACTTGCACCATTGACGAGCTTTTCAAGTCTTGAAAAGCTCATCAATGGTGCAAGTGCACTGAAATTGCGATAGCGTAATTTAAATTAATGTAACAAATAAACATAGTGATTCAAGTTTAAATATTTTATTTGAAAATGTCTCGTAATTGTTACATAGTTAATGCCTCTAAAATAAGTGGAGTTGAAAGACGTTTGTTTCAATTTCTCCAATAAATAGTGTGTGTATTTTTTTTGTTACTAAACAACCCAGGCAGCAGTGACGGAACTAGACTTTTCATTTTGTTCATGTGTTTGTTATAATAAGTAAATGGTATATAAATGTAAGATATCCAGAATGGTTTTAATATTTTCTTCTTAGATTCTATGCGCATGCAGTGCTTTTTTGCATTTATGGCAGGAACGCAACTGCCAGGTAAGCACATAAATGTTGATTAGAAGATATTGCCTAGGTACATAATTCCCATTTGGCAATATTCATATAATAATAAAGATAGGCTACCCCACTTGTGGGATATGCGTAAGTTGGAAGAGATCACGCCTTTGCGATAAACTCGCCCTCTGTATATTGATTGTATTTAATTTGAATGTTTACCTTTCATGTAATTGTTTTTAATCAATGTACAGTAAAGAATGAATAAATAAATAAATGAAAATAAATATGCCATAATGGTATAATAGTAGTAATAAATATAAGTACTAAAGTAATATTTTTTAATGATATAAATGTCTGTATGATTATGGTTAGTAGAATTATTAACTGTACTATCAATACTTTATTTGCATATTCATGTTCAACAGATGTATATATTATATATTGTGAAACTACAAGTTCTTATCAGCGGTAAAATCAAGCATTACAAAGCTGACATATTTACATGTTATTCTATGCAATCATCATTCTCTACTATTACAAATATTCTATTTAATTTAATGTGTACATATCTATTTTATTTGTGTGTTCATGTAATAAAAATATGTTTTTTTTTCATGACATGATTTGTACATTACTCTTCATTTCATTTATTCAATACGGTGTATCTTTTTCATTAGCCAGCATTTTGTTATGCACCTATGCAACATCAGTTAGCACATTTGAAATATAGATTGATCATAGACTTATCTGCTTATATTATGCCAAGATGTGTGGCTGATCATTCAACCATTGTAAAAAAATAAAATATGGAGAATATATCCGGTATTTTTTAATTTATATGTTTCGTTATAAAAAAAAAACTACTTCAAAAAATGTGTCAGTATATCGTCGCTGCATATTCAAAGAGTTGTGTACAAACATTTTTATTTAGGCATACTACTTTATAAAATGGTTATGATGTCATTATAAGCAGTTTATTTTAGAAATGTCAAAACATTTGTAAATTCACATACCCCTTTTTGAATGTGCAACGATGATATAATATTTATTAAGCTTACTACAAGCATATTATTAGAATAAAAAAATGGAATATTATGTGTCACTAGACTGTAGTCTGAGGTAGTATATTGTCAGTATGATTTCATCCAGCCATCCAATCTTATAAGATAATAGATATATGTGTTCATAGCAATTCTGTTAATTGTATTGATTTCAGATTTTAGCAGAAGCTGCCAATCCCTTGCTCTCTGGAGAATGGATCTCTAAAGTAGAGTATTGGAAACCTGATGGAGTGTTGCAATGTTTACCTATATTTGCTATGGCATTGAGTTGTCAAACGTAAGTTCCAATTGTGAAATAATAAATTTAAAAATAGAAGATTGTGAAATGTAAATTGTAAAAAATATATATATTTATTGAAACACAAATATTTTGGCACACTTTTGTGCTTATTTTTAAAAGAACTCTTAAAATAGTGGAACTTAAACAGTATTTTAGTTTTCATTTATTGTTTTAATTGTCCCTTTTGATTGCAATGTAATTACACAATTGACACATAAGTGTTATTGTTTGCAGGCAGTTGTTTGAGATCTACGACAGTCTCCCCAATGCGACGTTGGATAAAATGAATAACGTTACCAAGAATGCTGTGAATATTTGTACAGTTGTGTACATATTTGTTGGACTCTTTGGTTACATTGCCTTCTGTCACATGCCTATATCTGGTAAAATGAAAATTACATTAATATGTGCCTACTATTTAGAAGTTATGTTTTATTAAGAATTGTATGATATTTTGCTTGTTAAGTCAATTATGCACCAAATCAAAATGATGGAAATTGACAGTAACAAAATGGCTTCGTGTGAAACATGATTAATATTTCATTCATTCATACCATCACTGCATTTCTCGCAGGTACGGTAGCTAGTGGATGAACTGCGAGTGATAAAATGCGAGTCATCCTCTCCCTGTCAATGAAATTAAGATCTTCACGATAGGTGGCATAGCTCATCACTAAATTGAAGATGTGTAATGTCTTATTCCTTATGTTTTATGAATACCTGACTTTTATAGGACACTTGAAATCATTAAACTTTTCACTCTGTAAAATGTGTGATTGTTTTTATTTTTAGGTAATATCTTGGTAAACTTTAGTCCAACTATGGGAAGTGATGTGATTCAAGTTGGCTTTGTCATGGCTTTGGCCTTTAGCTTTCCACTCATCATATTTCCATGCCGAGCTAGTCTTTATTCATTGCTCTATAGAAAGGTTTGTAATTCAAAGAATGACAGAGTTTACAATGTTGCCAAATTTGTCATAGGTCACATATTATTATCAAGGATCTATTTTGAATTGCAGGGCCAAACTCACAGTCAAGAATTAATCAACAATCTCATCCCCAAAATGAGGTTTAAATGTTTGACTATCAGCATCATTGTGATAACTCTAACAGTGGGAGTGTTGTTGCCAAATATTGAGTTAGTTCTGGGACTAGTGGGGTCTACCATAGGGACTATGATATGTGTCATATTTCCATCAACATGCTTCATCTGTATTTCAGTAAAAAACACCAATGAGAGAATATTGGCACAGGTTTGTCCAAACATCCATAGCCTACTTTGATATAATCTTATTCTTTTTCAATGTTGATGATGAAATAACTTGTCTTCTGATAATTTTTATAGATTGTTTTATGTTCTGGGATTATCATAATGGTCCTGGGGACATATGCAAACTTGCAAGCTGTCGAGATGGACAATGTTGGACTTGAAGCCAAGATAGCTGTTGAAATGGACAAATTCTCCAGTAATGATAACAAATTCAATAAAATCATTCCTCCAATAGAAGCAGAAAATAGTAAGTTCGCGTGTACAAGAGAATGTTTCATATAATTTTATGAGTGTTACTTTTCTTTTTATAACATGTCTTGTTTTTCAGATCTGAAACATAATTTCCTAGGTGAAGCTGCATATTTAAAAGACACAGTAGTTAAAGATACTAAATCCTCTACAGAAGTCCTTAAAGTAATAAAAGCAGAACCTCACAAAAACACTAAAGATTTAGATTCTGAAGTTCAACCTCCAAATCCAGTTCCTCCTTTAGAAGAAAGTGGTTCTAAGTCATCTACAACATCAGCAAAACCGAATAAAGTTGATATATCCATAAAAGAAGAGAAGATAGAGGGAGCAGGAGACAAAGAAGTACAACCGGAAATCAATATGAAATTAGAAGATGTTCTCAATGTACCAATGAGTCCCGTAGATAATAATATAGACAAGGAAACAATAGAGAAGAATACAGAAAAAGAAGAAGCCCTTATGAAGACAATACAAAAACATGTTGAGGTTCAAAGACAAATGGTCGAAGAACAAAAAGAAATATTGGAAGAAATCAAAGAAATGAAAAAAGATATTGAATCAAAACAAAAAGAAGAATCATTGAAAAGTAAGACATCAAATCAAAAAGCTGTGGAGAATATTAAAAAGTTGGCACAAGCTGCTATAGAATCATTACAAGGTGGTAATTTAAAAAATACAGAAGCATTGGTGAATGATGTTGTCAAAGAAGTTGTAGTCAAAGATGAAACTAAAACTGTAGAAAAAATTCATGTGCATAAACAAGATGAGCCTGAATCATACAAAGCTGGTGAAGATGAAGAGCTTATCAAGAAAACTAAAGAAAATAATGTCAATGTAGAAAATATTGCACCTAAAACAGTTTCATTATCTGAAGGCGTTCCCATAGCCATCGCTTTGTCAAAAGTAAACAAAATTGATGTCGCAAAAAAAATAGAAAACAAAGTACTTAAAGAAACTGTTATACAAGGTGTTAAAATAAATTCAACAGTCGACAATAAAAGAAAAGAAATACTTAATGAAGGAACGAATGTTGACAAAAAAGCTATTGGTGATAAAAATACAATTCCTAAAGTTGATGTAAAGGAAGAAACTAAGTCTGATGCTAAAATGAAAGAGGGTGCATCTCCAGATTATGTTGCAGGCAAGAGGGACATTTTAGAAGTCCACACTGAAAGTACAAACCTTCCTAGAGTAAAAAGAGATATTTTGGATTCAGTAAACAAAGCTTGTACAAAAGATGATGGAGAAAATATAAACAGTATGAACGTACCTAAATCTAACATTTTAGAAGCAAATAATTTATTATACTCTCAGTTTAATAACAATAATATTGAATATCATGCTGCACGTAGTTTGAAATCAACTGAAGATAAAAGATAACAGTGTACATTAGTGATTGATTGAGGAGAAATATTAAATGTAAAATTAATTTCTATGAGAATATATGCACAAAACTTCATTAGATGTGTCTAGACTGGAGCTATGAATGACCAAACTCCTGTTTTGTTTATTTCTTTTCATGTCTTTGTTAATATAGAAAAGAAAAGTAAACAAAAAAAGATTGTTAGGTCTCTTTCTTTAGTTGTATTAACAATGAGATTAAAAGATAAAAATAATTTTGTTTGTTCAATCGCAGCTCCAATGTGGATGATTCCTCTGCGGCATATGGAGTATCCATCTCAAGGACGCTCTATTTGAAGAGCGTCTCTTCAGTGGATGTTACTATTGGCTAAATTCTCATATTATATAAACACATTGAGCTTCCTAAATTGATTAGCATAAATATGACTTTTCTGGGAATTGTTTTCAATAATATTAAATTCATTGTTATTAGTTTTATGGGAGCAAATCTCTCCTCATAATAATAATAATTACCTATTTTTGGTTGTGCTAAGATTTTACTGTACACATTCTTAATTTTGGTTAAATACTTTTAAGTATTTAAGAATTTTGATCTCATCGTCACCAACCAAGATGGGCATTAGATTGAGTATTTTAATTTATTGAATTATGATACATAGATTATGTTAAGTTTTGGTTATACATATAAATATTTTCTTTTTATTACAACTTTTCCAACGAATTTAGCTATTTAAATTTGATAAACAATTTTTCATGTGAAAATTGGTACTCAAACAGTAAAAAAGTTCACTATTTTTTTTTATCAGATATGATTTGGTTACATTTTTAAAATTTCAGACACTCTCTTTTTGTATGGATATTTCCTCTTTTATTGCAATTTACTCATTACATTTTATTTTATTTCATAGTAAAAGCACAAAATAGACAATAATTACAAATTTATGTGCATATAAAAAGTTAAATCTTTTAGAGTTCAGCTATCATCCAACAAGATGCATCACAATTAATTTAAATATAAGTAACAATCTGATCATCTTGTACTATTATACTATACCATCACGGCACATTCCACAAGTGGGGTAGCCAACAAGCCAGCTGCATGCAATAAACATATAAGTATTAATAAATTAATTCAGTATAGACTATAAATATTCACACTTAATATTACATTAATACTTACATTTCAATAAATAAATTTTTGTCCTTTTTGGAAGACAACCAACCATTGTGATTTTGCGCAAATTGGTAATCTATTGATGGTTGTGGATCCGAATACTGTGGCATTGTTCTCATAGAAGAAACGTCATATTAAAGAGAATTTTCTAGTTAATAGCAATGTATGACAAATGTAAAAATAGCATTCATTCTCTTTATTTAGCTTTCATTAAATATCAAATAAAATAAAATAAATATTTATTATTTTTGTTTCGTGTTACTGTTGAGTAAGACTAACGCACGACCGGTTTCGCGGACTCCGAGTTCGCATCATCAGGTGCTGATCTATAGATTGATTTAGAGTTGGCTAATAAGTTGGCAAGGCAAAGACGGACATTCTAAAGAAAAGCGGGGTGTACGAAATTAAATGTGGGGATTGTAATAAAGTATATATAGGACAGACGTTTAGGAACTTAAAAACTAGAATTGACGAGCACCGACGATGTATTACCAACAACAACTTCTCTGAATTTGCAAACCATATAATAGAAACTGACCACTCTTTTAGCAACCATAGTTTAAAATTATTACATACACACACATACCGACCAACTTTGACAGCACTGGAAGCAATAGAAATTAATAAAAATAATAACTCGACTAAAACAGCTATTAATAATAATAATCTTCCGAATTCATCTCCCTTACTACAACTATTCCCCATCTCATATTCCAAGAACTCCACGCCTGAAACCAACACGACCCCGCCTACCCCTACACCCTCACTGTAAACCCTAACGAACTTTTGTATTTGTTTTGTTTTAATTCAGTATAGATCAGCACCTGATGATGCGAACTCGGAGTCCGCGAAACCGGTCGTGCGTTAGTCTTACTCAACAGTAACACGAAACAAAAATAATAAATATTTATTTTATTTTATTTGATAATTTAAAATGAAGTGTTACAAAGTAAATGCCGATACAATTAATGAAATTCATTAAATATCTTCAAAACGTAACCTAACTAGTATCACCAATTGCCATATTGGAAAATATCATTTTGGTTGTTAAAAGTGTATCCAATTGAGTGAAATACACACATTCTTTAATTTTAGCCATCTAAAATTATAAAAGTTACAACGAAGAGCTGATGCAAGTTTGATTAGTTTTTTAATTATGCCAAAATTTGTGCAACTAATGTGTGCTAGTGTAGTTATAATATTATATAAATTTTAAAAATTCAAGTATCGTTAATAATTTTGTATAAATATTTTATTCAATTGGCATAGATAATTTATCTGTGCATTTTGTTCAAAGTTTGTTTAAGTGAAAAAATTGTGTAACAAAATTTAAACGAGTCACCTAAAAACAATAACCACCTTTTGTTGCCAATAGAAAATAAAATTCTGTTCATAAGAAAATCTTTAATAATGTCAATAGTTGTATTGTGTATTTCAGTACCTAGGTAACAAACCGAACATAATAACCAAACATTTTTGTAAAAAAAATCTCTTCCATTAAAATGTAATAATTTGATAGTTGATATGGTAGCAAAATACTTTTTTAACAAAAATTATCAGATACCAATATATCAACTGAGATATTATGCAATATGACTTTAGAAGTGTCATACCAATGACATTATACACAACAAGATAGTGCACTTCCTTGAAAAAACGTGCTACCTGAGAGAGTAATTTTAGAGAGCTGTCCTTTTCTAACATATGGTTGTACTATATGTGTCGCTTAGTTTCAAAATCCGCAATTTGTGAATGTGTTATAGCGGATTTCGAATCTCGGCGACATATACATACTTGCTTTATGATTATGCTATTATGTGAATTTATCATTTACTCGCTTGCGTTCAGGAGGCAGGTACAGATGAAATTATTTTCATCGTCTGTGGTGCGATAGTGAGCCGTGTGATGGGACACCCCCCCCCATAATTTTGTATTATTACTAAAGTTATATATATTATGTATGTATAATTTTAAGTATCTGTGTTTTTGTGTGAATGTGGAATTGACTGTATGTGTGTGCTAGCAAGACGAGTGATTGATGTGTGCGTGTGTTTTTCATATTATTGAATAAATATTGAGATAATGTAAATTAATTGTGACACACGGTTTTTGGATGACGACTGAGTGAAATGTTTTATTTTTTTTCTACCTTGTACATTATTATATATATAGTTGTTGTCTGTTGTGTGTTTTCAAGGAATAAATAAATAAATATGTTAGAAAGGGACACCACTTTAACAGTTATACTTTATTTTTTTTAAAAAGCATATTTTTGCTTGAATTTGGTCAAACATGTAGTCTCGCTATGTATAATATAATGTCATTGTGTAATATGGAGATTCGAGGTATTGTTTATGGGTACACTTATCATTCTCAGGTACCAATCTGGCCATACATAAAGGACTCTATTTTCATACTCTACATATTTTATTAATACTGTGCTGGACATAATATGCATATTTATTTTTGTTACCCACTATTGTATTTTTATATTTTGTACCTAAGTCTAAATTCTATGTGTCTTCGTACCTGGTACAGTTTATTTAAGAGATTTATGTAAATTTTAATATGTCCTCTGAAATGTAAATAAATTTATGTTGTTGAAGCAAAGAATGTTGTTTATTTATTTAACCTTTAGGATATCTCTTAACATGTTTACTGCATAATACTACAATAAGATTTACACATCAAGTCACAATTTATGTCATTTATTAGCCATACAGTGTTACTTATTTTACTTTTCATATGGCATGGTAGAGAAAAATAACAACATCTGAGTGAATGGGCCACTTGCAGATTTTTTTTTATTACATAAAATTGTAAATTAGTATGAAAGAAATACAACCACAATTTATTTTAATTTTTGTTGCACTATTTTCTTAGATATTAGCTTTTAAAAATTGGATTTTCTCGGAGTGATCAAAAACGATATGGCGGCACTGTGATGTCGCGGAGTCCCGTGAATCAATAAATTTTGCACTACAGATTATAATCTCATACACACATGGGACTCCGTGACGTCATCAGCTGTCAAAAGCCATTTAGAGTGTTTTGCCAAACGTTTAAAATTTTGGATTTTATTTTTGGAAATTCTCCATAATTTAGATATTTAAAAAAAATTAACTGACATTTGTGTTTTGCTACCTCAAATTTACTTAATTCAATAATTTTTATTAAAATCCCCCACGACTGCAAGTGGCCCATTGTGCACGTCCCAGTCTTGACTTCTGTGCCATCAACTAGCCCACTGCTTCTGTCTTGTGGAGTATTTTTTCTTTGCAGCAACACTATTTTGTTAGGTTGGTCACTATGGGTTAGTTGGAAGATATCGCGCTTCCGCGATAAACTCGCCCATTGCACAAATTTATTTGTCTGGTTCTACAATGTTTATATTTTATTAATGTTTGTTTTTTGTGCAATAAAGATTTTTATTATTATTATTTTGGACTTTCTCGATAGTTCATTGTTGAACCCAGTGCCTAGATATCTTCTCGCATAGCTAGTTCACAGAAAAATTTAAATATTCTGTAGGTTATTATCTCTAACTTGTGTGTGGTCAGTAATGAGTGTCAATTATTTTCACCCCTGGCAACATTAGTGCTTTGTGTTCAGGGAGCAGGTATAGTTACAACAAATACTTGCCTTTTATAGATGACCTATTCTAAACAAAATTGTATGTACTTCATGGGATAAAGATGAATAAAATGATAAAAATTTGTAATATTGTAACCAAATAAATAAATAAGTGAAGAATAAAATAAATAAATAAAAGTCATAAATATTAAAATAGATTAATTTATTGTTATTTCAATAACTTAAAGCATTATTTTACATAAGATTAAAACAAAACAATCAAATCAATCAGTAAAATATTCATGAAAATCCCCAAAAAATTCAAAAACAATAAATACAAGTTATAATAATAATTATCAAACATAAATTACAGAGGAAATTTGCTAATTTAGATAACATACAATAGACAACTTTATAAAAATCAGTTTTGTCAATTTAAGGGCATTTAATTGGTCAATTTGGTTTAACAAAATGTGACCTAATTCTAACAAAGTCGTACAAATAAATGATAGAAGAAATTTCTATCCGTTTGTGAATAAATATTTTAGAAATGTCTTGGCACAGTTATTTATTTATAAAAATCAACTGAGTCAACGGCTAATCAAGATAGTTTCAAAGATTTGCAACAAGTAAAAATATACATTAGATTAACAATTTTTAACTTTGCATTAGTCGTCCGCTTACACATAGATCATAAAAGGTTGAGATTTAATTGAATAAATTAATATCTTTGCAGTAGATAATTTTATAGTTAATGACTACAATAAATGTTTACAGATTTAAACAATAAATGCTGCTAAATTAAACAATAAAAATAGTTTAAAAATTGTTTAGAAAGTGAAAAAACTTTTACAAATAATTTCATCACCCAGAATAGATAAAAAAAAAACACATTTTCGGTTAAAAAAAAATGCTCTTTTAACAATAGATTAAAGCATGATTTTTAATATTAAGTATTTTTTAAGAATTAAATAAGCTTGCTATGAATAACCGACCAACGAACCAACTAAATATAAAAGTATACAAATGCAATTTTGAATGTTAAATATTAATATAAAAGCAATCACAGGTGGACTAAACTATATCCAATTACAATAATTGTTAAATTTTTACAATAGAATTTACATAAAATCACATAAAAGCATAAAAATATGAAGGATAATTTGATTGAGTATTCGGAATTATGAATATAAAATGGAACATATCTATCTATGCTATCACGGCATAATTAAACCACAAATGGGGTAGCCAGCAATCTAACTGCTTGTAATAAACATGTGGGCTGTCTCTCTAATTATATTACAAAGATTTAGACACAAATATATTATCAACATTGTTCTACTTTTTCTTAGGGACAAACTCAATGGGCTGTATGACTTTGTGCATCGTAGTCCTTCTTCTAAATCTTGGTTTTTCAATGTATTCCATGTCTTGTTGTTCCTCTTTCGAGAGAGGAGTTAAAAGTTGTGACATCCGGGCTCTGAAATTATACATTCTCAATGTTATTTATTATTTATTTATTTTAACTTATTATTTCTGTATTTGACTTAGTTGTTTACGAGCAATAGTACATTCACAATAAAGATTCACAAGTGAGGGGTACAAAAGTAAAGTCACATCAATCAAATGACACAGAAATTGAAAATAAAACACACACTTCTATTTCTACTTGAAGTGTTTTTGCTTCTAAAACAGTTTCTAGAATTATGTAGTTTTTACTTGGTAGATTTTCACTGCATTGATTAAAATGACAGTATCGAAAATATAAACATTTCTGTATTCATAATTAAAACAATATTAATATAGTCCACCTTGATTTTTTCACATCCTTGTTGTCTGGTGTTCTGTAGTCATGAACCGAAGCTGCTTTCTTCACTCTCTTTACTGGTTTGGGTGTGGCCACATGCTCTTCTTTATTATCAACAGTACCCTCACCAACATCTAGTGAAAACATCAATATATAATTACATTGACGCCATCATTAAGATGTATTATAAATGTGTATTGGTATTAACCAATACACACTTATAATATTAAATCAAATATGTCTTTTTCTCTTCTAATTGTTAGTCCTCAAATAAGGGCCTACACATGAAAACCATTCAGTTTATAGAAAAAACAATCCTTATTAGTTCACTAAAAGAATTCTTTATAAGTAGTATCACCAGTACGGGTTGATGTTATTTACATACCTTCATATTGGAGCGAAATTCTACTATGGCGGCGTACAGACAGCTGGTTGCGAACGTCAATCATCAAGCAAGAATCTTAAATCTTTTGGCGACAATGCGGAGCATTCTCGGAAGAAATATTCGAATGAATACCTTTGTTACATATCATGGACGGGTAACGAAGGCATTCATTCGAATATTTCTTCCGAGAATGCTCTGAATTGTCGCCGAAAGATTTAATATTTCTGCTTGATGATTGACGTTCGCATCCAGCTGTCTGTACACCGCCTATGTCAAAGATTGCCACATTTTATTATAGCCTTTCAAAGTTTTTGCAATAAAATAACATTTGATTTTCACGATTGTTGGCATGAATATTATATAGTCAAAAAATATTGTGTGTCATTGCTACTTACTATTGTTCTCATCTTTTTAAAACTTTTAACAATATCAAGTAAACATAATTATTAAAGAGAGGTGAACTTTTCAAAACAAAAATATGAATTTTCTAATTATATACATGAAATTGTACAATTTTACACCCAAGAAATGATACGATAATGAAATGATTGTCAATAAATGTACTTTTGCATAAAAAACACCAGACTACCTAACTAACCTAACCTAGAAATCAGTCAAACGTAAAATTTTAGTACTTGTGACATGTCAAACAAGTACGAATAATGCAAATAATTGATTTTGTGCTTAATAAAACCACAATATTACACAGGATTGTTATTCTCCAGATAAAATACTACATATCTAGATAAAAATAATTCAAAATAAACAAAGTTACCACAATGTCAATAATATTTTACTTCCTCTATGCTTTATTACATTTAGGTAAGTATAATAAATTTATCTGTATTCAGATATCAATAAATATTACAAATTCATACTAACCATCTTCTTCTATAACTAACAACTTGGATTGATTCATTTCACTTGGCTTGTCTGTAAAAAAAAACAAGTGGGATAATTCTACTACTCTCAGTGGGAACACAGAACAAATAATTAAAAAGGTGAATAATTTTCCACTAACCTTTAAATATATTTGGCGTCATTCTATCTGATATTGATGTGTCACTTCCTCCATCAGTGTCATTCTGTCAAATAAAATACACAAACAATCAATATTCAAACATGGAATGCGAATTTTATTGCTGCTAGCTAAATGACATGTCTAAATATGTATTTTTTTTTTGTGAGTATTCTAGTCTGAAAAGAAGATGGTTGTGTCTACCCTGGAATCAGTTGATCCCCTTCTTCTCCTTTTGGGAGTGTGGAGTGCCTCCACTGCCTTGTTAAATGATCTTCTTCTGGGTCTGCCAGGACTCTCCGTTACTGAATCGTCCAGGACACCGCTGGGACCAGGACTGGGGGCTGAGAAAAAACAATAGTAAGATAAATTAAAAGACATCTATTAGAACACATCATATGTGAGACCATCTACTAAAATAGCCACCATTTAACCAAGATATCGAGTTAACTGAAAAATATTACGATGGAGTGACACAGTTGCCCTCTGTACAATAAACTTAAAATATATACCCCTAATATTGTATATAATAATATATTATCTTGCAACAAATGTACAGTGAAGAATAAAATAAATAAATATAATGAAAAAAAGATGCTTACCGGCATCTACTGATAATCTCCTGGATTTCTTTATTTCAGCGATGCTGCCGACAGTTTCAGACATGGCACGTTTAGAGCGAGCTGGAAAAATAAATATGCAAGAATTATGTAAAATACAACAAATTGGTTATCCCTTTCCACATGTGTCAATGGTCCCGACCAGGTCATATTTAGAGTATGACCAATGATAGTTGGTCAAAAAGAGCTCTGTTTCTTCATCCACAAGGGTTTCCAATGGCCTGGACGTCCCTATTTCACTACAAACCTTTCTTATGACACTGATATCTAAGTGCCTGGAATGTAGTAGGAAGAAGTGACTCGATTGGCAAAAAGACACTTTGAACGAAGGAGGCTGGTTCCTACATTTTGGTCTAAGAAGGGATTGATTGACTGACCACTAGATTTGTTGTTATCAATACATGACATGGGTAGATTGTCTCCCACATAGCCACAATGGAAAATTAAAGATATAAAAATGTTTAGTTTGTGCTTTGGGGTGTATTATTATGATAGTATCATACCTGTTATGGTTGTGTTAGGTATGTCAGTGTATTCGGAGAATACAGAAGATGATATACTGGACATTGAAGCTGTCTCCAAGCGGGATAATTCATCAGGATCTGGCCGACCTGTGGTGTTAGCATTACACAAGAAAATGAAACAGTGTTGTAGTTAGCAAGTTACATGGATGAAAACAAAAGATGGGTGCAGTAGTTAATTTGATTAATCCGTTAACAAAAAAATTGTTACTATTATTTTTTTTTCAAATATGATGCAAATTATAGTCAATCTGTTATAATTTAATTTACATGTAGAATTCCTCCAACAAATTATTGAGAATTAGCAGCAGATTTAATTTACTGGAAGCTTTTGTAACGTAAACTAATGTTAAAGATTTCTGAGAACAACTTTTTTAACAGCATTAACAAGTAAATCTCTTTAGGTCACTTTGCACAATTATTTGAACCTAAAGAGGTTAAATTGCATAAAGATGAAACACATAAAGACAGTGAAAATTGTTATTTAACAGGTTACATAAGAATGTTTGAAGGTTTTAAAATGTACGTTTGTATTTTGTGTTTGAGAATGGAGATGTGCCATAAAAGATAGATGTCAAGATTTCGTACGTGTATTAATTTGGGTGAAACATCAAACGATAGTGACATTAGATGATATTATTATCACAACATCACCCCACTTCCCTGCGAGGTAGGCAGAAAGGACTGAGCACCGTTTATTCCTATCCTTGCATACACTTTTCCCTTCCGTCACTGTCATACAATTCCTCATGCATCCACTCCTATTGAACGTGTTCAATACATGTTCGTACAGTAGGATCTAGTGCATATGGGTCTTGTCATTTGATCCTTGGACAGCCACATCTCCAAGCACCATTCCTCTCAGCCCTGCATATTCATTATGTTGTCATCTACTCTTTCCATGTGCCCAGACCACCGTGGTTTATTCACTTTCATTCTTGTTACTACCCAGATTTATTTCCATATACTTAACTTATGACACTATTACATACTCTCAGATTTTTGACCACATTGGTTCTTAATAATTTCATTTCCACTGCATTTATACTGCGTTCATCCTTCTTCAGCCATGTCCAAAACTCGCTAGCATACATCATTGTTGGAACTAGGATGGCCATGAAAGCCAACCTTTTAGTTAGGATAGATATATTTCTACTCACAACTGTTGGTCTAATTGCACTATAATAATTTAGATATACATAATTTAATAAAATGTGTTTGTTAAGCAACATACACAACACCAAAGCAAAAAACATAAAATTGTTCATTTAGTATCCTTGGCATGAGTTTTTTTTTAATTTGTCAGGTTAAACATGAAAGACAATCATAATCTATTATGTATCTTCACTAAATTAACAAACCTTTGAAGTCCTGCTTATTCATCAGTTCTAAAGGATCCATAGTTTTGTCTGTAAGATTCTTTCTGGGAGAAGTCACATCCTGTGGGTCTCTCCCAGATACTTCTGATTCCTCATCCTCATAAATTGTTTCTTCAGTTACGTTACTAGGTCCGGCACTAGATCTCTTAGTTTTTCTACTCCGAGTTGAAGCATCTATGCTGCTATTCGCAAAAGACTTTTCTAATAGAGATTTTTGATGTCTTGTTACCCTGTAAAAATATTAAAAGACATTAAATGGAGAACGGGACATGATGGTGATAATCTTGGGTGGAAAATCAAAACACAAATGAAAAATTTTGAATTTGAAAAATAGTATTACACTCAAAAATATAATTTGTTTGGAATACCTTACCTTCTACTTGAAATATACTGCTCCATAGCTGAGGAATCATTCTCTGTAACATCCCGACTATGTCTAGATAAATCAGTTTTATTCAATTCACCTTGAGACACCTCGGGAATAACAGACAAGTTGGGTTTGGCTAATGAGAATGCAGATTTCCTAGACTTCCGAGAAACAGAACCCTTCTCCTCTTCTTTGTTGGGAGATGAAGTGTCTGTTACGATAGAGCTTCTGATACTTGAAGCATTTGATACAGTACTTCTCCTATCATCTTCAACATCAGGAATGCTTTTTACAGATCCAGGACTATGGCTATCTACCGACTGCTGTCTCTTCTTTGAAGCACTTCTCGTAGAACGAGCGATACTTGAATCCAAATTTACTTTATTTTCTGGAGTCTTTTGAATTGGAGTGCTCGCATCAGACTGAGCAGAAGTCCGTCTTCTAGTAACTCTTTTTGGTGTAGCACTCTCCTTTGCTTCGACATGACTAATGTTGATAACAGGTATTGAAACTGTTTCTTCTCGAACAATTTTAGAATTGTCTACAGCTTTTCCAGTTGATTCTTTATCATCTTTGATTATAGAACTAACTGTATTTTCTACTTTTGTTAGAGTTTTTTGTACATTGTTTTCTGAAACTTCAGCATCCATTGATTCTACTGTTTTCTCAGATTCAGCATCGGTAATAACTTTGGGTACAATTTTTTTAACTAGTTTTTCAGGGACAACTTTTTCAACAATATCTTCTTTGACTGTATTGTCTAATGTAGACCTTGATTTCGGCCCAGGAGTTCTTTGTAAATCTTGTGACTCCACCCTTTTTTCAGATTCGACCACGGGGATATCTTTTGGTAAAGGTTCTTCTACTATTGCTTTAGATTGTTCATCTTCTTCCATCCTGACATTGAATCTTGTTGATTCTGCAACTTGCACGTTAATATTGCTGGATACACTTTCTGAAATAGTTTCACAAGTGGATGTTTTAGTTTCACTGATGACGTCTGATTTATCATCAACAACTATTTCTGGCACTAATTTATTTTCTATAACATTCTCTTCAACCTTTGCTAGAGATTTACTAAGGAATTCATTAGTCTTATTTAATTCGGCATCTAAACTGGCTGGATCATAGGATTTCGTGGACTTCTCTATAACTGGAGCAGGCGTTTCAATAACATTATCAACTGGAGCATTCTGTTCTACACCCACTTCCATATTTTCAGCTTCATCGTCTGATAATTTTAATGAAATAGGATCTTCAGCCATGGATCCCTCTTCTGTCATTAGTGACATGTTCTTGAGATCTTCTTGAGCATTTGATGGAACATCCTCAAGGTTAGTTACGGGAATGTCTACAACTTCCATACTATATTTGCTATCACTGATAATGTTTTTGCTAACAGTTGGACTAATAAATGTTTGGGGTGTCTCTTGCTGTTTACCACTAGAGCTTGATTCTTCTTTGGATGATTTTGGAGTGTGATCAGAACTATTTTCATCATCATCACTTGATATAATATGGATAACATCATCTGCTTCAACCTAAAAGCAACAAAAAATGTCTGAAAAACTTACACAAGGAAGTCAACTATCATCTATCATAGCCCACAAATGCGATAGGTAAAAGACTAACCGCATTTAATAAACATGTGTGGGAGACCTATTCCTTGCTGGGAACTTCATAGTAAAGAATGAATATTATCAACAATAAAAAATGTTCATATACCTGCTTGGATTTACCATTGGTATCTTGAGAGCCATCATCAGACTGGGACTGAGATGATGAGTAGCTGTAAACATTATCATCACTCGATTTGGAAGAATATTCACTATCATGAGACTCTGCATTATCACTTTTACGAGACTCTGCATTGCTCGAATGCGAACTTCCTTCGTCAGCAACAGTTTCTGGACTTTCTTCCTCACTTTCTTCTTTCTGTTCATTACGGAGACGTACAACTTCGTCTTGAATATCCACACTACTCTCTTCATCATCGTCATCCACAATCTTATCATCGCTGCTGCAATCAAACTCACTTTCTGAATGTAGAAGTGATTCATCACATTCTTGAGGGACTTTGAAAGATTTTTGTTCTTCATATGCATTACTTTCGTACACATCTGTGTCAATCACAAGATTATCTGAATTAGATTCTTCATCAGCTATAATGTTTTTATAATCATTATCGGGTTCCACAATTACTTTGTGTGTTTCTACAGGATCTTCACAATACGTTACAATATCTATATTATCATCCATATCCACATCTTCAGTAATATTTTCTATAATAACCGTTTCTGTAGTTTTTGGTTCCATCACTCCAAAAACATTCAAATTGTCATAAGAGACTCTAGATGATCTTGAAAATATTGCATTAAGTGTTTCCTGTTTTTCTGGTGTGACGACCATGCCTATTTCGTCTGGTTCATTATCTGCTGTCTCAACATTTTTAATAGATGATTTTTTGAATTCAGAATTGGTCAATTCGTCCATTTCTTCTATAACTGGCATGTGTTTTAATGAAGAAGGATATTCTATTGCTTCTTCAAGTGGTTCAATGACTATATCTGGTTCTACTTCAATATCTGAAGGTAATTTTTCTTCATTCTCAACTTCTTCAGGTGGTTCAATAACTATAACTTTATCTGCTACACATTCAGGTATAGTTTCACTTATATCCTTAGCTTCTTCTTCTATTGGTTCAATTTCTATGATTTCATCGGCTTCTTTATCAATACTTTGTTCTTTCTCAACTTTAGTTTCTTCAGGTGGTTCAATGACAACAATTTTATCTGGTTCACTTTCTGGTTCACCCTCTTCTGGTGGTTCGACAACTATACTTGTGTCTACTTCCATATTAACTGTTGGTTCTTCATCTTCTTTTGTGATTGGGATTTCAGTACAAACATTAACTTTTGGAGCTGTTGCGTCTTCTCGAGGTTCAACAGTTTCTAATGAGATATCTGTTTCAACTTCTGATATATCACTACTGAGCAAACTTTCATTTGGAGGGCAATAGGATTCAAATAGTTTACTGTTCATAAGAGATTCATATTTGCTTACATTGCTCACGTGACTTTTAAAGCTAGTATCTTGTTCAATTTTTGATTCTTTGAATGTTTCACTGTGAGTTTCTGTAAATGTCTCAGTTTTAGTTATGACTTTTGATACAGACAAAGCATTTTGTTCAAGTACAAGTCGAGCGAGAGATTTTCTAGTTTTTCCAGGAGTACTCTTAGAAGGTGATAATTTAACTACTGGACTAATCACTTCACGTTCTGGAGTTCTTGATCGGCTCCTGCAAAATACAGAATAATAATAATCTTTGAAAAAATTTAAATAAATTTTAAGATCACAAGATTTCCAATGACTTGGATGACTCTCTTACAACATACACCTTTCCTATGACAACATCGGAACGTAAGAAATGACTCAATTGCCACAGAGACACTCTGAATAAAAGAGGCTGGCTTTTTCCCATGCTTACGAGAGACTTGCTAAAAGGTGACTGGGATAGATAAGTGTTAAATATTTTTTCTTACCTAAGAACTCGGGAATTTTCAAGTTCTAGAGTCTTTTCTCTCTCTGGTGTATTTCTCAAGCTTCGTCTGGGTTGCGGACCTCTCTTTAGTCTTTCTCTGATTGCACATGAAGGAGTCAATGGTTTCCCACCAACTTCTTCACCTTCACTATGTCTATCTATTTCACTGGTGGACTCACTATGATTGCTTTCAACATCACTGTAAGTTACTTGAATCTCATGAATTCTAGATTCACTGGTCTGCTTATTTATAATAACTTCATCTTGACTAGGCATGACAGTGATATTTTGTTGATTGTCTTCTTCGAATAGCAACTCGTTGTTCTGATTTTCATTTGTAAAACTATTGTCTACGTCATTTGGAGGTGAAATTAATTTCCTGAAATTTTTAAAAATGTTCCATCATTACAGTTTTTTTGACACCATAAAGAAAAAAATAAATGTCATAAATGACATTATGTCAGTCAAAATGTGGAGGAATCTTACCTTCCTCTCAAGGGAGTCCTTTTAATAGGTGTGGATATATTCACTACAGGAGAGATCATGTCTTCTTCTACTTCTTCCTCATCATCAATCTCTGTCTGATGGATGCTCTTTCGGGGTGATATCTTCATATATGACGACTGGTTCCTAAACTGAAATGTATAAAACAGAAAATGTTACACACATAAACAATTTAGGTATTTAGTTCAGATTTACATCAAAATTTTAGTAATATTCAGAGATGTTATGTTTAGGTGCAATTAGTACACAATAAAATTAGACTGATAATCGTCTCTCAAAATTTTCTTAACTAAGGGTATAAACTTTGTGAAAAGAATCAAATTCTATTAATACTATGATACTTACAGAACTGTGACCAAATGGACGAATCCCAGATAATTCTTCATAGCTCTCGTTCAGGTCTGTGGGTGTTATGGAGCGAGACGGTGAATTGCCTGGTGATGGAATATTGAATCTAATAGATCTGAATGAAAAAAAAACCACTTCAATAACTCTCAAAGAACATCCCGAAAAAATTTGCTATGTCGATTTTGATAATTTGCATAAATACAAGTTGTATAGATCAGGTTGTTTATATTGAGTTATAGATGTTTTATGATTATGGAATATCACCTAAAATTTCAAGTTGATCATAGTGATTCTTTCACTATGATCAAGTTGATCATAGTGATTGGAAATTCTATAACGGAAATTTTTACCAAACCAAACATTTACATTGAATTACAGAGATTTTTACGTAATAATAGATCTCAATATCTGTGGGCCTAGTCAAAACACATTTAAGCGTTACGTTTTCGTTCAAAGGCGGACGACGTTGCGAGAACTCGTCAATTTTCGTAGCAAAGATACACAAGTAGCTCAAAATTGAGACGTTCTTGCAACCTCGTCTTGTTTGAACGAAAACGTAACGCTTAAATGTGTTTTGACTAGGCCTACAGGGGTTTTTCTATGAGTATTTATTATTTTTAGTGTATTTTTCCCTTGCTTACTATTTCATGTTTAAAACCTCATGAGAATTTTATTTCTATCTATCTATAGTACCATCTCTCGTGGCAAAGGCAGAGAGGGCAAATCATCAGACCAACTTGTCATTGCAGACTTATTTCCCTCCCTTTACAATATTACAATTATTTATATGCGTTTTAAAATTAATTTGCTAAACATTGAACTCGACATCAACATTAATTAATTTGGATAACATTTGGCTCTACGAGTTCTATGACTTGCTGATAAAATAAAAATATTAATTGTTAACCCAGATAAATAATATATATGATCTAATTAATAACGACTAGATAGAGTATAATATACACAAATATTGTTTTACTAACAAAATGCTAATTTTAATTAACAACAATAATATTTTCACAAATTATCATCATAATATGCAAATCACTATGATTGTATGTACATACGTATTAGCCTTGGATAAAACATATAATCTGAGAATTGTGTTAAATATTTATTGAGTACACTGTATAAAGTGTTAAGATGTAATTTCAAAGACATAAAACACCTGATGATTTAGACTGAAATACAAGAATCAAAGCCCCAGGCAGGCACTGGATACAAGTGGAATCTCTCCACACCTTAGATCTCCTCAAGATCCTAGACTTCATAAGATGTCTGGGACTTGAGGGTTCGCTTTGACAGGCAACACCAGGAAAGCTGAGTAGGGGGAGTACAATAGATCTTATAGGTCGCGGTGCATATTATACCCAAACTAATAAAATAAAAATAAACTGAAATAACAATAGACCATTAAAGGTCACGTGGTCTTGTCTATGGATTTGCTTTTGCTTGGGGGGCAAACAGTCAGATTGCGCAAATCATCCTTGTAGGATGTTATGCCATAAGAGAAAAAAAAGAAAGTCAGACGACAAAATAATAACAAAATCAACACTGACAGTTTTTTTGATTATTAGGTATTCTTTAGGCGTTCCACCTAACATTAAACCGTAATCGTGTGTTGTGTTGGGATGCCTGATGCTCCTCAATGATTTTTCTGTGACGTCATCCTTTAATGGTCTATAACAATACTTTATTCAACAAGTATACATTTAAAACAGGGACAAAATATCACCAATGTGGATAAAAGCATGTTGCAGCAGCCTCACTAGGTTGCCCTGTATCAAGGCGTATTATTATTTTAATGATGCTAAAAATATAGCACATACATGCATTCTTCAAAAAATCAAAATCAAATGTATGATTATCAAATAAAATAAAATAAATATGTATTATATTTGTTTTATGTTACTGTTGAGTAAGACTAACGCACGACCAGTTTCGCGGACAACGAGTTTGCATCATCAGGTGCTGATCTATACTATAGTATATATCAGCTATAGTACAGATCAGCACCTGATGATGGGAACTCGGAGTCCGCGAAACCGGTCATGCGTTAGTCATACTCAACAGTAACATAAAACAAAAATAATAAATATTTATTTTATTTGATAATTTAAAATGAAGTGTAACAAAGTTAATTCCGATACAATTAATGACACATGTACGATAGCCATCGAGTAACTAGAGCTAGTAGGAATCTCTTGAAAACCACATCTAATATTTTTAGTTTAACATCTCTGTATTCGGTTATTATATTACATATAACATTAAACGTGTGCTAGCAAAACGTATAACATATTTTTAAATGGTAGAATTGGTAAAACTATTAAAATAATTTTTATTATCAGTTCATTGACTCCTTATATATTTATTGTACATACATTTTTATATAATACATTGATTGGTGAAAAATAAATACAACCATGTTTATTTCACGATTATGAAAACAAAGTTTCATTACTTTACCGTTCGTTGTGAACACGTGGTTTTGGAGAAAAGAAAATATTAAATGTACATTTTACAAAATAACTGAGAGATGCTCTTTTAATGTATTTTTTTTTATTGTAATATTTATCGTTTAAAATCAAGTTTTAAATGTTAATTGCAAAGTTCTTTAAAGGAATACCACAGGTATGTTACAAATTATTATTTAATTATACTTAACAGTGCGTTAACAATGTTAAACTATTTAACAACTTCAATTTACTGATGAAATATGACGCTACCCATTCTGACATTATATTGTACAGAGAGGACTATCAGCATTTTTATTACATGCGGCTTATTGGATAGCTATCCTATTTGTCAATAATCCCATGATGATATAGATAAAACAGATAGTTATAATTAGACAGAAGAAATCACTAAATAAGGAAAATCTCCCTAATGCATATTACCACAATGCATAATTTTTTCTTTCTATGATTTAAAGATATGAACAAAGAATAAATATATAATCAATTTATATATCCTTCACAAACTAAATAACTATTCGACTTACTACATATAATCTATACTAATATTATAAAGAGGAAAGATTTGATTGTTTGCATTGAATAGGCTCCGAAACTACTGAACCAATTTGAGAAATTCTTTCACTGTTGAGGAGCTACACTATACCCGGGTGACATGGACTGTATTATATTTTCAAAAAAAATAGGGATCCTTTCTAAAACAATTTTTTTTTTAATACCTATCTACCCTTGCGACGCCGGTCCGGACTGCTAGTAAATACAATGATCGCCTTTTCTGCACCACAACAAAAGACACTCAAGATGGCCAGGATAGCTCATTCATTAATTTTGTGTGATCAACTACAACTATTTTTTTCCCACGGAGCACCCGGTAAAGAAATGGTCTCCCACTCTTTTCCGTAAGAAAAAATAAAGACACTTTACATTTCAAATTCCGCAGTGAGGTTTGTCATGAGGACGGCCTGTATGTTTATTGCATGCAGCTGTTCTGCTGGCTACCCCACTAATGGTATGCCGTGATGCTATAATAGTATAACTACAAAAGGCACGGAGAGGATGACTTGTATGTTGATTACAAGTAGTTAGTCCACTGGCTACCCCACTTGTGGGAGATTCCGTGATGGGATGGATGCCTGGAATCAACTTAAATGTTACTAACACATTGAAGATTGCATTTAATATAAACAAATGTTTTTTTTTTCAGGCGACCATTAATCCAAGCATCTATGTAGGATCGAATAATGAATGTTGATTAAACATCAATAGCCACAATAACAATTAGCGCTCTCTCAATAAATTATTTGTAGCACACAGTTGGGTAAACAAACGTAAATAAACATACACAGCAGTACACTCACGTAATTAGTTACAGAGAAGTCCATTTGACCGTGAATAGTGACGACAATGTTGAAACATTATGTGATGTTATGTATAGTTATAATGTTGACTATTTGTGTCATAAGCGTCACAATGAGTGGAATAGTTGAAGAAGGTAAGTGTATAAAGTGAAGATATTTTTTATTCAGTCGGCCGGTGTGGCGTGGAGGTAACGCTCTTGCCTTTGAGTCACGAGGTCCCGGGTTCGATTCCCGGCCAGGGCAAGGTGAAGAATGACCTTTTTCAAATTGTCCTGGGTCTGGGTGTTACATGTATATGTGTGTAGTGCAAGGTTGTTGGTAAATTATTACAACAGAGGTTGAAAATAATATTTGCTCGGAATAAGTAAGACCATTCAACACATTTTTAAACATATTACAGAATCAACATCTCCGCTATGTGACACGCCCGGAAAAAAATGTGACTGGGATGTATATAAAAGTTCAAATCTAGTTTCATAACTCAATGGAACATACTTATGGCAAGATGAGCTTAAAGAGACTTAAAAATATTTTATAATATAACTATAACAAATTATGATGAAGACTATAAATAATATTTTTATACTTAGTAAATAATCTTTATTTTTAAATTATAATGACAAAATAAATATAAAGAAAAGCAGCAAAAACAGCTTTGTGTTTCATTTATCAAGTTCAGTATGTTTAACTAAGAAGGTCTGTATAATCCAATGACATACTTCAACAGCCGGAACCCATATTTATCAAGTTGAGTATGTTTAACTAAGAAGGTCTGTATAATCCAATGACATACTTCAACAGCCGGAACCCATATTTATCAAGTTGAGTATGTTTAACTAAGAAGGTCTGTATAATTCAATGACATACTTCAACAGCCGGAACCCATATTTATCAAGTTGAGTATGTTTAACTAAGAAGGTCTGTATAATTCAATGACATACTTCAACAGCCGGAACCCATATTTAAGGGTCATTCGGATATTACGTAATGCAGTAAGGAGAAAAGGCGTTATATTACTTTATCAGTGAGACTTTAGAATACTGGTGTTACAGTAGGGTGGGGGTGATAAAATGCTAACAACATTGCATAGTTAACAAACAGACCTTGTACCATTACATTATATCATAATCTGGATTAGTGATATATTTATTGAAATAAAATAATGTTGAGGAATCAGTATTTTTAAAACTAGCATTATGCTTGTAATATTTGTATGAAAAAAATTGGTATGTGAGAGATTGCCAAATTACTCACCGTTAAGAATAAATTTTGCAAACCTAATAGTTTTTCGTAGGAAAAGTAAACAATATTATTATAATGTGTAAACATACCTGGACAAATTATCAGACTGTGTATTGACACTGGCCGTGTCAAATTCCTCATCTGTCTCTGCATAATGCCTCTCGTCAATGGAACCTTCATCCAATAATTTGGTGCGAACCTATACGAAAAAAAAAATATTATTATAAATTGATAGGTAAGTTAATTAAATCCCTAGCGATGAGGCTTGCCACCCATCCTGAATGTCTTGATTTTATATTGGCACGAAGAGGACAGTTTGCATGTTTCTTACATGCAGCTGATCTGCTGGCTACCCCACTTGTGGGATATGCCGTGATGGTATAGTAGTATAGTAGTAGCAGTATTTCCCAAGCTATGGGTCGCGAGCAAATATTGAGTGGGCCCTAGTGGACGATTCACCACTGTATAAGACATGAATAAAAAGAATGTTGTTGAAGCAATGTTTGGAGAAAAAAAGCTAAAAGGCAGGTCTAAAGATTGGAAATTTTTCCTAGATGGGTCGGAGTCCAGTCAACTTTGGGGACCACTGCCCTAGGGCATACAATGCTGAATAAAAGAAATTGAGTTCATGAATGAGAAAGGTTGCCATATGTAGATAACACAGTCACAAAACAATTTTTTCTTTTGTGGAACATAGACATGTTTTTTTTAAGCATACACAACTAAGTAAATGATTGTTTAAGTATAATGTAATGAGAAGGAAAGATAGTGTTTGATATTTTCATATCAAAAAAGAAAGGGTTGTTGCGGTATGCACCCGTTTCGTTCAAACAAAATAAATATCGCTTATGGTAACACTGTCGGTCGTTCCTTTTCCCTTCTCTCCCCTCCTTACCCACTTCCTGTCTTCCCACCATTTTGGAAAATAAGACAAAACGTCAATTTCGGGTACGGTCGGTCATTTTCATCAGTACGGTGGATTTCATCATCATTTTCATCTTGTGGATCGGTTCCGAGAAGAAGGAAGGAAGAGACCAGCAATACATCACGGATTTAGGAAAAGAGAGAAAACCATCAATTCGGATCGGTCGAACGTATATCGGTACGGAAAGTCCTGTGATTCGGTAAGTCTTTTTTCCATATCCTTTATCCAGCATTCCTTCCTACCATCCAAGTTTCGATGAGTTTATTTTCTACACGGGGAAAATAAACTTATCGAACATTTTGGTCCTAACGAGCCGTATAAGTGTTTGAATAAATCACTCCATGTCGGTATAGTTTTGTTCGAAGGAAATTGCAACAACGCTTTTTTCAGTTATCAACTTAACAATCGTCTCATATAATTCAATACGTAAACTCAATTAATACTTCAATTGAATTTTCTCTCATCCAAAATAACTGTTCATCATTTTATATACGTTTAATATATCATTTATTTCAATAAGTTTTCGGAATTGTTCATCTATGTTCATCATCAGTGCATGAAGGAATCAATAATAAAAAACAAAATATACAAATTATTTTTCCTAACAAATGTTTCCTTAGTTTAGAACGTTTTTCAAAATAAAAAGAATTATTGGTTTAATTTTATAACGCAGGTACTTGTGTAGCTGGTGTACCTATATACTTATGTAGGTACTCCTACATTCAAATATACAACATTTTAAGTAGGTATCTATTTTACATCATCAACAAGTGTTACGTGATCATTTTAATTTCTTTAAATCAACATGACTATGGAAATTAAATACAACTTATCGAAGCTTTCGATTAAAAAATTATGGGAGATAGCAAGTGGCATTAGTGATTTAACAGCTGAAGATGAATATTTGGAGGTCATTACACGTGCTGAAAAAGTGGATAAACTGTGGGATGGGTTTTACAAACAATACATATCTATAGAAGCGGCCAAGAAGGCAGGATTCAATGCAGAAACGCATCTCGAAGAATATATAGAATATGAAACATTGATATATAAAATAACAACGGTTTATAATAAGTGTGTGAAACGAAATAGCAAGGCTAATATTCAAGAAAGTGATTTTAAAGAAAGGAAAAGTAATTTTTCCATTCCAAAAATTCAATTGCCAAGTTTTGACGGAAAAATTACTGCGTTTCCTAGTTTTTGGAACATTTTTAATAGTTTAGTACACGAAGATGTCAACATTCCTCGAGTTCAAAAACTACATTATTTATTGTCATGTTTGAGCGGTGAGGCCAGGCAACTTATTGTCCATCTTACATTAGCAGAAGAAAATTATTCAATCGCGGTGGACATTCTAAAGCGGCGATATCACAATCCTCGCGTAATAGCGGAAAATCACTTGAACACGCTATTGAGTTTGCCAACTTTATCAAGTGGAAGAATTCTTATGCGAGAATTCATTAATATAATAAATGAACATATGCTGGCATTAAAATCATTAAAGTTTAAGGTAGAAGAATGGTCATTCATTATGTTACACCTGTTTCTAAAGAAGATAACACAGGAACAGCGAAATCGGTTTGAAATGCGTGTGTCAAATTCAGAAATACCAGAGTTTTCCCAACTTGTAGAATTTTTGGAAGCGGATTGCAGAGCTTATGAAGCTTGCAATGAGTTTGCATTTGGAAAAGATTCTCAATCACGTCAGAGAACAAAAGAATCAAGGTCAATGGAGGAATTTAATACAATGTATGGAAGCTTCATACAAGATTGTGCGTGTTGTGGAAAAGCAAATCATTATATATCATCGTGCAACAGATTCACTGGTATGACAGTGAATGAGAGGAGACAGTTGGTGAAAGAAAAGCAGTTGTGTTGGAATTGTTTACGTAAACACGCCGTTAAGAATTGTACTTCAAAAAACGTTTGTAAATTATGTAAAAGGAATCATCATTCGCTATTACATTTCGAGGAAGAAAAGAAATCGGGAAATTCAGCATTAACCAGCAATGAAAACCAAGTAGATTATAATTGTAGTACGTCGAGTCTTCATTCGGCCCGTGGAACGAACGATACATTAAATACAATTGTATTAGGGACAGCAGTTATACATGTGAAGGACAGCTTCGGACGTTATCAAGCAGTAAGAGTCTTGTTAGATCAAGGAAGTCAATGTAGTTTGATTACAGAAAAGTGTATTACTCGGCTTGGTTTGAAGAAACATTACTCTAACAAAACACTACACGGTGTGGGCAACGAAAATGTAAGCACTATAACAGGAGAGGTAACATGTACAATCAAACCAACATTTAACGATTATCCAAAAATCACCATCTCTTCATTGGTATTGAAAACAATCACGGCGGATTTACCATCAACAACTATTTCATCGGATATATTACGTGAATATCCAAATATGCAGTTAGCGGATTCAGAGTTCTACAAATCACGGCCAATTGAGATGCTATTAGGAGCGGATATCTACAATGAAATTGCGGACGGACGGAAAATAACGTTTAACAAGGACTTACCTTCAGCATATTCCACTATTTTCGGATGGATCATTTTAGGGAAAATATCGGGAAACATTTCCCCAACTAAATCATTAATATCGAATTGCGTTACACTTCACAATCTGACGGCACAAGAAACTGAATCGAAAGAGGGAGCGAAAAATTGTGAAAAACATTGTAACAAATTCAAACCAAACAGAAAACGGAAAAATCAGCCCGGAATTAAGATCAAGATCGCCCAGAATTTGCCTCCATTGAAGTGGAAAATGGTTAGAGCTATGGAGTCATTTCCCGGCAAGAATGGAATAGTACGAGCGGCTAATTCGAAGACTACCTCGGGTATTTTAAAAAAGACTTTTGGTGAAAATTTGTCCTCTCCCATGTAACGAATGAGAGGATAAAAACAATTAACTAAAGAGTTACATTACATAAGACATTTAAGTGTTCTTCAAGGGACAATTTTTTGTTGTTTTATTCTTTTATTTTCATTAACATTGCGGTTTAAACAACCTAATCAAGACTGTGGACAATTTGAGTGGATTAGATAAATAAGTTTTTTACATTTATGGTTTATTTTACATTTTCATTCAAGAACGGATAATTTTACTTTTTTTTTTGGATGAACAGAAATTCAATTGAAGGTTTCGTTTTTTTTTCTAAAGAGTTCGGTTTCGGTCATTCAAATCATCTTCGGGGTGGGAGTATGTTTGATATTTTCATATCAAAAAAGAAAGGGTTGTTGCGGTATGCACCCGTTTCGTTCAAACAAAATAAATATCGCTTATGGTAACACTGTCGGTCGTTCCTTTTCCCTTCTCTCCCCTCCTTACCCACTTCCTGTCTTCCCACCATTTTGGAAAATAAGACAAAACGTCAATTTCGGGTACGGTCGGTCATTTTCATCAGTACGGTGGATTTCATCATCATTTTCATCTTGTGGATCGGTTCCGAGAAGAAGGAAGGAAGAGACCAGCAATACATCACGGATTTAGGAAAAGAGAGAAAACCATCAATTCGGATCGGTCGAACGTATATCGGTACGGAAAGTCCTGTGATTCGGTAAGTCTTTTTTCCATATCCTTTATCCAGCATTCCTTCCTACCATCCAAGTTTCGATGAGTTTATTTTCTACACGGGGAAAATAAACTTATCGAACAGATAGTTTGGTTGAATATGTTTATTAAGGCGGTTCGGAATTGTTGAACATGGAAAGAAATGAAAAAGGTCTTTGTCGCTGGTTGTAGAAGAAAAAATTATAATCGCACTCAAGTACAGATCAAATAATTTTACCTTGAGTATACTCTGCGGGGTTGCCTCTCTAGTAGAATCAGCTCTGCTATCACTCCTCCAACGTCCTCTCCTCTCCACGATAGGAGTATGCAGTAACGTCTCCACCTCTCTCCTCACCTTGGGATCCTCTGGAGTGGTGATGCAGCTCTCCGCGTCCTTGTCTAAACCGTCTTCCAGCCGAGGCCTCTTGGCGGGACTGATGATCATGTCTTCGGGAGTGGTTATCATCTTCTCAAAATCGTTTAATCTGGGGAATATCATCATTGTTTCATATTAATTAATGAACTATTGTGAAGTCCATAGATTCGAATAATTCTCATATTCATTTCTGTAAATATTCAAGAGTCTTATGAAAGGCAGGTACTCAGATTATTAGACTTATTCTTTGCCAGGGACTTCATGGAGCAGCGTTTTTATTTTTCTTACTTTTTTAAAAAAAAAAGGATCGTAAGACCGCTTTGCATTTACAGCACATAGAGGGTGTTTCTTATGAATGTAATAGTTTCACTGCATACCTAGAAGTGTGTCGCTCCATTTTGGGTGTGCAAATGAATGGTGTGTCTTCTACCTGCAGGGCTCTCTTCAGACTCCTGACTACACCTGGTCGCTCCAACCACGTCTCATTTGCCTTGTTAATGGTTGCCTGGATAAAGTTACATAATCAAAAGGTTTATCTGGGTTGAGCATTAAACAAAAGACATTCTAAATGACTTATTAAAAAACTTCAGACTAGTTTAAGACACCAATTTTTATTGCCATTTGAAACATTGTTGGATTTCACACCATTAATATTTTTTAAGTGAAATTACCTGAATAATAGAAGACCTGTAGGTTGCTGGTTTAGGAACAGATGCCTGTAGGCTGACAGTCATTGGAGTGGGCATCGACACTGTAAATAAAATATAACAAACTTTTATTTGAAATATAAATGGGAGTGTACAGCATAAGATTGGAAATCTTGGATATTCATTATTCTAAAAAGATATATCATACTATTAGTACCTATCTAAAAACTGGGGTTGGTAGTCATTTTTTTTTTTTTTTTTTTTTTTTTTTTTTTTTTTTTTTTTTTTTTTTTTTTTTTTATTTTTTTTTTAAAAAGATATATCTGGGTTTGTTACAAACCCAAATACAACTTTATACACCTTTCACAGTAAGCTAAAAGCTTGTGTCGTGAAAGGGGAGTTTGCCGGTACCTGGGATCGAACCCCGGACCCCTTGTTCACAAGGCCGAGACTCTACCTCCAGGCTACCGACGAACTCAAAATGGGATAATAATCCGTCTAAAGTCAAAATTTTACAATATTTACAATGTAATGATGTGAAACGAGAAAATCAAATACATTAGAAAATTATACTCACTTCTACTGGGCAAGACATGCTGGCTGGCCAAGTGTGCCAGATTCCTGGTGACTTTGGGTAGAGTTTTACAGTACATATCCACCAGTTCATCGCGTGTCTTGGTCTTTGGGATGTGATCCTTCTTCATGGAGAAATCACTAGACACATCGTAGGGCAGCTGTCCCTTTGTGGAGAGACGTTTCAAATTGTCGTTCACGTGCTGCGCTTCAATGAATCTAAGTGAGGAAAAACAAAAAAAAATTATAAATAACTTCTTCTATATATCCCAAGGAGTCTCTAGCTAATAGAAAAATTGTGAGAAATCAATAATATTCACCTGGATCTCTGCAGATAATACATGATGAGAAGATCGTGGGCATCTGAGTCTCCCAGTGCCTTGAGGAAGTTAGTCAGAATACCTTCCTCTTCTTGAGAAAGTGGAAGAATCAAAGCTTTTGACAGCAAGTTCATTTTCTTACAACCTGCAAAACAGAAAAATAATTCTTCAGTTGTGTGTATGTGCTTCTTTCAGAAATATAGGCTGAGAATGAATCTCTTCCATTTAGGGTAATTTCGACCACTTTATTTTGTGAAATTTCTCTGTTCTGATATCACTGGAATGGTCTATTTTTAAAGAGTGTCGTCTTTTAGTCTGTTTTTGCTAACTATTATCAAATATAATAAAACATGACCCAGCTAGATAAATAATATAGTACTCTATAAATGGGATATTAATTAAAAGATGTGCTATGAGTGGATTTATTCGGAAGTAAATGCCTTCCACTTAGGATCCCTTGTAGCTTTAGTTTTAGCTGTTTCTTCTTAATATTTTATTAATTTTCATGTTTCTATTTTTTGCTGACTGTTATATTATGTTGATTGATTTTATTTCAAAGTTTAAATTTTTATTTTCG
Source organism: Athripsodes cinereus (assembly GCA_947579605.1). Taxonomy (NCBI): domain Eukaryota; kingdom Metazoa; phylum Arthropoda; class Insecta; order Trichoptera; family Leptoceridae; genus Athripsodes; species Athripsodes cinereus. The sequence goes on along the minus strand of OX388314.1, from coordinate 5,799,156 downwards.
TAGCCTTCAGCATTTGAGCATTTTTATAAACAAATCTATCTATACTATCATGGCATCTACCACATGTGGCATAACAAGTGGATTAACTAAAATGAACACGAAGAACGTTCTCTCTGTGCAATAAAATTACAAGATTTATATAAAATTATAAAACTCAAGATGTATGATATTTGTCATCACTGCTGAATTGATCGATATAAACAAAGAAAACGTGGAAATTACCTTCTAAAAATAGAATCATCCTCTGTTCCCTTGAGTCTGGAGATGACAAGGTCCTGAATGAGTCTTTCGTCAAGTTGAACGCTTCCAACAGGAGTCCCCTAGACAGGTAGAGGTTACAACACGTCTCCCAGTCGTCGTCATCATACAGGATATTATTTCTGCTGTGTACTATGTCTTCGCGTGATGACAGTGGAAGAAGAGGTTTCCTTATATACAGATACTGCAATGCGGCCTGCGTCTTGTTCTGTACTAACAATGAAGACAAAGCGACACTGTGCTGCCATTGTTTGAGCCATCCGCCAGCAACGACACTCTCAAGTTGATCCAATGCCAACTGTAATTAAAAACAATAAATTTTAATCTATCAATATATACCATTACATTGTTTTAGGATGAATCTAGATTTACGATAAACCTAAATCCCTTAATAGTATGTCTATAAAAATTATTTATGATATTTGGAAAATCTGAATGTTGAATTCATTACCTCAAAGTCTCTATGATCTAAATGCCAGAATGCTTGAGTCAGTTTAATAGCATTACTGCTGAGTCCAAACATAGTAGGGAATTGCATCAGCCTTCTGATGACACTTTCATATCTGCAAAAATAACAGAAATATCAACATTAGCTCATATGATCAACTAATAACAATCAAATTGGATTAACCTAAATGTATTGTAAGAAAAAAATAAATGTGTCCTATGGCACAGTGTGTTTGGTGAATGATATAGAGAATTTTAGATTAAAGCTTTCATTAGTGATTCAAATTCAAAATTATAATAATATGGTTTGCAAAAAAGGGCTACTATGTGATCGTAGAGTGAAGTTCTGTGCAACTCATAGTATGTTGGTAGCAATGACGTGGCTGGCATCTAGGGTTGCCACAGTATGATACCAACAGTAGCAGGTTATTCTGTATATTTTCATAGAGATATTTACATGATTAAACCAGTTTAGTTACAACACTATGATGGGGGCTATTCAGGAAATAGTTTTGTGATATGGACACACTAAATTACTTCTTAACAGAGTGTCTCTTCCACAATGCTTGATCATATTTAAAGCAATTAAATATTCGTAAACAAAATGATCCCTTACTGAGCTTCATCAAAGGTCATGGCATAATCCACCAGCACGTATAGTACCAAAGAATGTTTATTCTCATCCAGAATACCAGGAATCAGGTAGGTCCTTAACAATGAGAGCAAAGATGGGGGAGGGTACAGTCCCTTTGTGTTGCTACCGTCTTCCAGCCAGAATCTACAATCATAAAAAAGAGAGATAAATATAGCAGAGAAAATAATTCAATGAGATAAAAATAGCTGTGCAAAGGATGATCCTTAATACAATTAAGTAAAAAACTCAACTCTTCAAAAATTCCAGACATAAACATCAAAGTGTAAAAAGAACTTTATTCTATATAGAATAATGATTTATTGAACATAACAATCAATACAGATACAACAATATATACAGACTATTTAATTAGAACTTAAATAATAATAACAATCAATACAGATACAAAAATATAAACAGACTATTTTATTAGAACTTAAATCGAAACATCCCCCTTATGGAGACAAGCCTCGTGTTAAAGAAAAGATTCTGTAAAAAAGTTGTTTTTCACTCATATAGTTTTTCAACACGTGATTATAGTTAATGTCCTCCCAAAGGTGGTACCATGATAGCACCTTTGGAAATGGTACTAATACAATGGGTTCATTAATATGGCGTGGATATGAAATATAATCTCACAAGGTTCAACAGGTTCTTTGTCATTAATTATAAAAATACACAACATACTCGGTAAATCATGAGGATAATTTAATCACTTACTTTTTTAGTTTTTCTTCAGCACACTCCATCTTAATGAACTGGTCAATAAACAGAAGAGGGCAGCTCTTGTTTTGTAAATTCTCTACAGCGGGATTATCCCCATTTAAACAGTGTAACTTCTGCCTCCTAAAACATTTTGAAATACAGTTTATTAGAAAAAAAATAATTATACCTAATATTTGCTGCATTTTAAACAAGTTTATCTTTCAATGTAAACAGTTTGACATCACTTATTTACAATTTGAACTGCTTCTTTTCAATCTTTCAAAATGAAATACAATTTGGAGAATCATCCAGAGTGATCACTAAAAATGAACAAGTGTGAATTTATTATTGATTTATTATAACAAAAAGTGTTCACCTGTGTTGATAATATCTAACTAGTGAATCAACTGGATATGGTAATCTATCTGCATTTCTCTCTAGAATACTGTGCTGAGAATTCATACTAAACTCAGGCAGGAGGCCGACATTCAAAAACCACTGGACTACTTGAAAATATAACGAGACTACTTGAACAGCCTTTTGTTTCTGTTTCAACTCTTTGATTGCTGAAAAATAAAAATAAAACAAAAATAACAAAAACTTGGAAAAAACTCATAAAATATTTATTGCAATTTTAAACTCATTTTTCATTTGACACATTTGTATATATGTACCAACACGGCTATTTCCACAAGTGATGTTACCAGTGGATTAACTACATGTAATAAACATATATATTGTCCTCTTTGTGTCATTTATAAAGATATGTTCAAGGTAAAACACGTCGCTGAATCGAAGATATTTAAATATGTCACATGTGACGTTTCACAAATGTTGTCCCTCTTTTGACTAACAGTCGTATCTGCCTAAATGTAAATTGTTCAGGAGAGAGTTTTTTGTGTTTTGTCGTGCATATTTTCGTCTCTCCTAGTTATATAATACAGTGTAAAAGGCTTCATGCCGTTGATATAAACAAATAAATATAGTACCTATCATTCAGGTTAGAAAATCTTAGTCCCAAAAAATTGGAAATAGCTTTCAAATGTGTTAGCATTGGATATATTTTCTTAAAGTTTATTATTTAGGTTTTGTTTAAATTACAGTAGGTATAATGTAATTTGTAAAAGAATAGTTTGTAGAAATAGTTTTCAAATTGGTATGCATTTGATTTGTTTTATATTTAATATGTCCCTACTCTCCTAATACCAGTAAACTTTTTACTGTTTGTGGAGAGTGAGAAAAAAAAATTGTTACTTATTAGATATATTAAGGTTATGAATTACTTATTGTTATAGTTTGTCTTATGTACTTAAATAAATAAATAAATAAAAAAAAATATATATATTACATTATTTTATTTGTACCTATTCTTATATATCTCAGAATCATTTTTGTGATGAAATTTTGAGGAATTAGTAGATACAACACATTTTATTTAGAATAATTCGTAATTACGACAACAAATCAGAAGGCTATTCCAGGATAACGGTAACATTTACAGGTGTGATCTTCAGTGAGAGCATGCAGGGCACATATAAATACACATTGGTGATCATAACTCGATTTCGCCAAAAACGTCAGATCCGACAGTTGTCAGAAGAGGGACGATATCTGCCTTTACAGGTGACACTCAAAAGAGCATGAAACCTGTTCATTTCTGGGTACTCCAAAAAATATATTTACTATGATTTTTAAGTTAAATGTATTTTGGTTCTCAATATAAAAAAATGAAAATTTTAATACAATTCTCACCTTCAGGTAGCATCAAATTGGCACACTTATCCAGCATAATATTAAACAGCTTAGCCAAGTGTCCCAACTGCCTGGTGCAGCTTTCCAAACAACTCACAGAATTGGCATCGGGTCCATCTCCAGAATGATCAAACAACGGTATCGTCAGCTGATCAGCGTTTGATTTGAGTGTCATCGCTCGCAACCACGCCCATTGAGTGAAACTTGGTAAAGAACAACCAATTGAACTATGACTTCCTGTCGCCCAATCTCGAGCGCAATCGCTCAAAAAACAAATTAATCTAGCTTCCAGAGCTATTGATAGTAAAGTTTGCCTCTGTTTTGGTAGTGGTGTGGTGGGATTTGGAGATGGTTCCATGTAAAGCGGTATCAGGCCACAAGCAACACATTGCATGAAGACTTTTGTTGGATGTAAAAGTACGGAAGGTCCGATTTCACTCAAACTTGATAGCAGTTGTCGTTGAACTCCCACTGTGCTAAGACGTGTGACATCGGTATTTGTCAAACACACACATTCTGAAAAAGAAGAGTAAAAAGTATTTTGATGCTTTCTCTCGCACGTCAAAACTCTTTTTGGGCTTTAAAGAGCAAGATATATTCTGTGATAGTGCATAATAATGGTTTCATCCAATCTTCTTATCTGAACTGAAAAAGGGAGTCAGCAAATAATTTTTCCTTCAGTGAATACATGCGTAACAATGACAATAGTTCGTCGGTAGCCTGGAGGTAGAGTCTCAGCCTCGTGAACAAGGGATTCGTGGTCCGATCCCAGGTGCCAGCAAACTCCCCTTTCACGACCCAAGCTTTTAGCTTACTGTGAAAGGTGTATAAGGTTGTATTTGGGTTTACAACAAAAGCCAGATATATCTTTTTTCTTTTTAAAAAATAACCCAATACTTTTATCCAAATTAAAAAAGGATGTTTTTATGATCCCCGTCACTACAACTTTTAACTAGAAAGAGTTTGAGAGATGAAAACGTTTGTCGATGTTAAACCACATGGCCAGCTACTCAACTTGGAGGATATGGAGTGACGAAATAGTAGTAGATCTGAAGATTAAGGGATGTAAATTAATTGACCCAATAATCCCTAGTTAAGGTATGGTATGTCTGATGTTGACTAACAATGAATTGTCCTCATAGAACTGTGTAAAGATGTCTTAAAGATAAGAAAAAAAAACATTTTTTAAAGATATTTACCATATCCGAGTGAATTAGGATAGTAGTGTTCTTCCAGTCTGGGCACTGAGTAATAAGGGGCTAAGGATTCCTTGTTAATTCTCACATCACATAAGTAACAGCTAGCTGTGTGTGACAAAGTGTCTCCTAAATTTACTACGGAAAGAAAACTGTTGCTTTCTAAAGTTGTCAGTTCTGAAAAACAAAAAAACATTTGGTTTTCATAAAATATATGTATTGCATATATGTATATATCCTAACCACTGAAAAATTGATTTTAAAGAAATTAAATGAATTTAAGAATGACAAACTAGGTACATAATATATTTCGCATTTACATAAAACATCAAACATTAATATATTACAATCAATGTTGTTGACAGACAATATTTGTTCAGTTCATTTGAATTTATTGAAAAGTTTACTAAAAAAGTTTAAGAAACAGCTTTCAAGAAGCAAAACTTTCATCATCAGACTTACGTAAAGTGAGAAGGAAAGGAAAGAAACCAATTACAGTTTATAGATTATTTATAAAAAAAACATCAACCTTAAAATCATTATTTCTGTGCTTGGGGCCAGTATGCACTAATAATTTTATTCTTCTAACTAAATCGAGAGATCCGTGTCTATATCCTTACCATCAGACTGATAGTAATACAGAAGACTTATATGTATTAGAAATATCATAAAAATTGAATTACCTGGCATCTGTTCCTTGTACCACTGGTCAATGTCAAATATAATCATGATGGACTGTACGGGAGTAATGGCACTCACTGTCCAACACTCCCACACTATTTGACATAGATTCAAGACACCTGCAATAACATGTTAACATATTTCATTAAAATTTCATGTTGTAGAGTACATTACACAAACATAAAATTTATCTTTTACCAGGTCATCGGCATTGGTCTATACTGCTTATAATTTCAATTGTGGAATAGAGAGAGAGAGAGAGAGTATTTCTCCCCAGTCAGCCTAAATACAACACCTTACAAATTAGACACATCCGACGAGAATTTAAGATCTACTTGAGCCTTTAAATTGGCAATCTGAAGACTGGATGGATGGGGTGTCTGTTTTACTTTAAATAATGAATTTTAAATTGAGGGAATGTGAAACTAATCACTTGAGAATGATGTTGATAGTTTTTAGCATAATTACAGATATTGATCTATATTATTTTTTACCCACTAACAAATTTAGTGGAGTCCTCGGTAAAGAAAAGGTCTCCCACTCTTTTTGGTAAACTTTCATGTGTCCTTGAAATGTATTGGTAAAACTTCTTGTATAATAAAATTAATACCTACAATTCAGAAACTAGGCATGTTACCTGTCATGAATGTTTTATATTTTTATTGACACAAAGAGGACAATCTGCATGTTAATTACATGTAGTTATTCCGCTGGCTACCCCACTCTTGGGATATGCCATGATGGTATAATAGTAGTAGTAAACATAATCCAAATACCTACTTTCTTATTTAACAAGATCCATTATAAATGAATTGTTAATGTAACAAATATAATAAAATCTTACTCTCATCAGTGTCACTGCTACGCCCCACAGCCTTCGTGAGAGTGTGACAAGCTAAACTCCTGCCCCCCACCATTTGCTTCAAGTTGACATTCGTAGCATCCACGCTGTTCAGCTCAACATTGAATCGGAGATTACAACTGATAAAGTTCTAAAAAAAACACCAGTTATGTAATACTGTTAGTTGTTAAATTACAAGAGAAGACAGCTTGCATGTATATGTTGTGAGGTTAGCCACTAATCCTTAATGGCTTAATTTTTTGTTGGTATGGAGAGGAAAGCTTGCAAGTTTATTGCATGTGACTAGTCTGCTGGCTACCCCACTTGTGGGATATGCCGTAATGGGATAGTAGTAGTAGTAGTAAAATAAAAACACTGCGGGCCAATATTATAAAAAGTGGATCGGATTATCGTTAGTAAATATCGAAGTAACGAACGAACAGCGATCCGCAAGTACAGTTTACCAGTAAGCTACTTATAAAAGAAATTCAACCATCGGTATATTTCTATATTCGTGTCTATGGTTTTCGAACATCTCTATGGAATTTTGGCGCGCTTACTGGCTGTCATTATCAAAACAAACAAAAGCATTGCGCTGTGGATAATCGAGTCGTGTCGTATTTTGTTTTATTTTGTATAAATTTATTATCTATTCGTTTTAAAATGAATGTAAGTACCACATATTAATTTCATGTAGATAATTTCAAGTTTCTAGCACATTTTTGTGGAGATGTCTTCGTTTATTAATCATGTTTGTAACCTTTTAGAACGCCAAAAGAAGCAAACAATTTTCGGCAGATGAAACAAAAAAATTAATCGATTTGATCGAAGAAAATGGGGCAATATTATGCAAAAAGACAGATGTGGCGTCCAATGCAAGTAAGGAGTTGGCATGGATGAAACTTGCCACTACTTTTAATGCCACCAACCGCCTTCCTCGGGAATTATCCCAGCTTAAACTGAAGTGGGATAATTTGAAGAAAGCAGCAAAAAAAAGGGCTGCACTGATTACCAATGCTCACAGGTACCATAACTTAAAATTGTCTATATAAATAACACATAACATTTTTAGACATAACCCTGGCTAAGTTATGTTTTGAAGTTACAAATTCATTCATAAATGGATTATATATTTGTTTTCAGGGGAACTGGAGGTGGTCCCTCATACATACCAGAAGACTCGTTGCTTGACAAAGTGATAGCACTAATAAAGTTAAGTTGCTTTGGTCTTCAAAGCAACTTCGACTCAGATGTAGCTTTGTCACAAGAAACCAATTTCGAGTTAAATTTGCCCATGGAAACACCCGAGGTCACCTTCAGTGTCGAAGAAGTCGTCAACGTTGATATTCAGTGTGAGTCTCTTAATAATAGTATTTCGGAAGGTGAAAAAGATGATTCATCCAAATGGAAAACGTGGACACCAGCTTCATTAAAAACTCCCAAGAGTGGTAAGCTCAAGGTGAAGAATTATAAAGATGAATATCTCAAATCTAAAATAGAGAGAAATAGGGCAATTGCTCAGTATTTTGATTTGAAACAGGAGTTTTTAAAACACCAAATGTCCCTATTAGATAAATCAGGACAATCTTGAACGTTACATTTCATCTTTGCATATTTAAAATGGTATATAAGCGAGCATTTTTATTTATGCATATGCAATTTTGGAATTAATGTCAAATTGAGCAGTTTATTCTAGAAATTTCTAAACATTTATATATATTTTTATTTAAGTACACCATTTTAATATGCAACAACTGAACGTCAATTATTAAGTATAATGCAAGACTTTTGTTATATTATAATTTTTCATATTTTTTTCTCATATGGACTGAGACTGTTTACGATTGTGATATAAGGATATCTGCATTAATATATTTACATACACCGTTTTAATATGCAACAACTGAATGTCAATTATTAAGTATAGTGCTAGACTTTTGTTATATTATAATTTTTCATATTTTTATCTCATATGGACTGAGACTGTTAACGATTGTGATATAAGGATATCTGCATTAATATATTTACATACATCCTTTTAATATGCAACAACTGAACGTCAATTATTATGTATAGTGCTAGACTTTTGTTATATTATAATTTTTCATATTTTTATCTCATATGGACTGAGACTGTTAACGATTGTGATATAAGGATATCTGCATTAATATATTTACATACACCGTTTTAATATGCAACAACTGAATGTCAATTATTAAGTATAGTGCTAGACTTTTGTTATATTATAATTTTTCATATTTTTATCTCATATGGACTGAGACTGTTAACGATTGTGATATAAGGATATCTGCATTAATATATTTACATACATCCTTTTAATATGCAACAACTGAACGTCAATTATTATGTATAGTGCTAGACTTTTGTTATATTATACTTTTTCATATTTTTATCTCATATGGACTGAGACTGTTAACGATTGTGATATAAGGATATCTGCATTAATATATTTACATACATCCTTTTAATATGCAACAACTGAACGTCAATTATTATGTATAGTGCTAGACTTTTGTTATATTATACTTTTTCATATTTTTATCTCATATGGACTGACTGTTAACGATTATGATATAAGGATATCTGCATTAATATATTTACATACATCCTTTTAATATGCAACAACTGAACGTCAATTATTATGTATAGTGCTAGACTTTTGTTATATTATACTTTTTCATATTTTTATCTCATATGGACTGAGACTGTTAACGATTGTGATATAAGGATATCTGCATTAATATATTTACATACATCCTTTTAATATGCAACAACTGAACGTCAATTATTATGTATAGTGCTAGACTTTTGTTATATTATACTTTTTCATATTTTTATCTCATATGGACTGACTGTTAACGATTATGATATAAGGGTATCTGCATTAGACAGCATCTTTACAATGTAGGGCTGAACGTCAATTATTAATGATAGTGCTAGATTTTTGTTATATTAATTTTTTTCATATTTTTATCTCATATGGACTGACTGTTAACGATTATGATATAAGGGTATCTGCATTAGACAGCATCTTTACAATGTAGGGCTGAACGTCAATTATTAATGATAGTGCTAGATTTTTGTTATATTAATTTTTTTCATATTTTTATCTCATATGGACTGAGACTGTTAACGATTGTGATATAAGGATATCTGCATTAATATATTTACATACATCCTTTTAATATGCAACAACTGAACGTCAATTATTATGTATAGTGCTAGACTTTTGTTATATTATACTTTTTCATATTTTTATCTCATATGGACTGACTGTTAACGATTATGATATAAGGGTATCTGCATTAGACAGCATCTTTACAATGTAGGGCTGAACGTCAATTATTAATGATAGTGCTAGATTTTTGTTATATTAATTTTTTTCATATTTTTATCTCATATAGACTGAGACTGTTAATGATTGTAGTCATTAATATTAAGTTATATTTGTATAGTGTTATGTTATGCAAATTTTATAAGATTTTGTTTCTTGTACTTGCATAAGACGACTGAACCTTGATATATTTTGTTGTATAGTATCAGGTTTGATTTTAGGATAATACTTTCAATTTTACATGTTGTTGCTCAATTATTTTTAAATAAATTAATTGTTTTATTTGATTTGTATTTTCATGACTCCTCAATCAACCCTTACAGGCTAAACACCAGCTATCTGTCTACAGAGTTATCGGTTTATGGCCAGTTCCAATGAGCTATTTATCTTCCAACACTCATTAAAAACCTTTTAAATTTTTGTTTACCTACCCAAGTTATAGAAAGATAGAATTTGATTGTTAATTACAAATAGTTTTCAAAGATAGATAGGATATTGGAACCAGCCATTAGACCATAACCTTGCACTCTACACTGATTGAATTATTCTGTTAAGTAGTGAGTTCACAGGATTGTTCATCTAATCAGCCTCTCTAACCATGAATTTTTCTGTATGAAAAACAAATTCATTCATTCTTTACAACAAAATAGTGGCGACTTTTACAATTAAAATTCTATCTATGTTTAGTCATAATAGACAGGCTGTGAGGAAAATGATAGAGGGGGACAATAAAAAAGGCTGTATTTTCTCCCTTGGACATTTATTTCGAAATCTCAATTCATACATAGTATCAGCTCATATTATGCATTATAATAAAGATTTCACTATACATAAACAATGATCAAAGTAAAGCGAGACAATTCACAAATATGGTAAGTTAATTATTCACATAAAATTACAGGAAATAGTATTTTAGCTCAGGAACGTGTTATAAACACTGTTCCAATTTAGAAAGAGTATAAGGAGAGATTTAAAAACTATTAACTTATTTTTAAAAATACTGTACTTCATAAGACGTTTACAAACATATAAATATTGGTTCATAGATTTCCGAAATAATTATTAATTAAATCTCTCCGATGCTCTTCGTCATTCAATTCTGGCCTGTTTTGTAATATAGCTGGAACTTCTGGTATATCATTGTTGGACTGCAGACCTTCATCTGGAAGAACCCAATCCTCGTTCTTTAAGCGGCAAACATTGTGTAATATGGCTGTTGCCACTATTACTGCTGGAACACGGTTAATTGAAAGCCGTAAAGGCATAAATAGTGCAGGGAACCTTCGCTTCCACACGCCAAAACACCTTTCTACTACGTTTCTTGTACGTATTTGAGCTTCATTGTACAAAATTTCTGCACTTGTTTGTGGATTGGACAATGGCGTAAGTAAATACTTCTTCAGGGCATATCCACTGTCTCCAACTAGCATGGAATCGCCAAAGTCATCATTTTCAAACCTTGTTTTCAACAAGGAAGAGTTAAAGATTGTTGAATCGTGTGTGGATCCTGGCCATCTTGCAACAATATCCCTGATTATAAGCGAAGAATCACACACACACTGCACATTGAGTGAGAAATAACCCTTTCGATTCCGATACACTTCTGCATTATCACCACCAGGTGACTGAATTCTCACGTGGGTACAATCAATGGCGCCAATAACACAAGGAAATCTTGCAATGTTGTAAAAATCCTCCTGGATTTTGCTCCTTGCATCCATGACAATATATTTGGGCCTTAAGTTACAGATGGCCTGTGAGACCCTCCACACAGTAGCACCAGCTGTAGCTACGGAGACTCCTGCGAAGTCTGCGGATGCCAGCAGTACAGACCCCAGAGCATAAAAACGCAAAGCCAAAAGAAACTGCGTCTGCGGCGACAAAGATTGGTTTCTTTTCGTACGTCTTTGTAATGTGCCGCCAATATCCTGCAGAAATTCTTCAGCGCAAGTTTTCGACAAGCGAAATCTCGTTATAAACTCCAAGTCGTCTAATGTACTGAAGAAGTCGATGCGAACTTTAAAAAGACGCGGCCGACGGACAACTTCATCATCATCGGAAGAAGAAGTAAACAACATTCCACTAATAATCAGGTCCTCACTATCACTGTCGGAAAACATATTATTTTTTAACAAAACTTCACGCAACGATTTCAAAATTTGCCCAAACCAACAACGTAATGACGCTATGACAGTTCCCACTACTAAACACGTGGATGTAGGTTCACCTATTGTCATTTCTTTCTCTCTTCAGTCAGTGCGCGAGCATATAGTGAGACAGCAATACAAGTCGTTAAAAATACCAACGATTAATCCCTGGTCGGCCCGCCAGTTAATAGTCGATGGTAACTTTTACTGAAATAATGCTAACGAATGTTTATAATAATGAAAAACTAGTAGTTATATCATATATTGGACCAATTTATAGTAGCTTGAACTAACGAACTTTTATAATTTTGGCCCTGCATATACCTGATAAAGATAAACTCCATCTCCCAGTGATGTCTTCCCATGATATGAGAATGCATACATAGCTGCTAGGGGGAATCCTTCCTCATGGCGGTCTAATGATGAGTAGATTACCCACAAATAACTGAAGGCTCTGGGATCGTCACAGGGTTCCTATAAATAAAATAAAAAGTATAAAATATGTGATATTAAAATAAAAATAGGTATCTACACATTTTTCAATGAAAATTGTATCACTGTGGAAGAAGGAAGAAAGATATCTAAGTAAAGGCATGAGGAGAATAGATAGACTACTTCTAAACAAATTTTTGAGTATTTATTTATTTATTTATTTATAATAATACATACGGCTTACGCCTTTAATACATAGTTATAAGCAACAATTGTACAACACCACCATCGTATCAAATTAAAATCAAAACAAAAACAAAATATACTGCATCACTTCAAATTATAAAAATAAAAATCAAACACATTGTGTCACATAAACCACATAATAAAATTACAACATATCAACAGCATCATGTCAAATCATAAAAAAAAACTGTATCATATCTAACCATAAAATAAAGTTACAATACACTGCATCACATCGAATTTCAAATTATACAAATTGTATATTTGAATAGAGAGGGCTTATTTCTATTCTGTTCTCAAGAGAGGAGTCTTAAAGAGTAATAAAGAGCAAGCCCAGCGATGGGTGATCTACCTAGTATAGTTAATATTTTGGTAAAACTATCAACATTATTTTACAAATACTATGTTCCAACTCATTAAAACTCTTGTGTTGTTTTATAAGTTAAACAAACTTACCAAAAATCCAAAATGTGATATAGGTAACTGATCACTGCTAACAGGAGAAGTATATTCCAATTCTAAGGTCATCACATTCCATAACTGGAAAGCTCCAAAATTAAAACCAATCACAATGCTTCCAAGTTGCGGTATATAAAGTAAATTAGTCACAAAAACCCTTTCTCTCGTCGCTCGTAATCTTACTGCGTTATCTGGACCATGCAAGATGAATTGTAAGTTATGGAAGCAACCTTCGTTGACTTGTATAGCTATGTGGTCATCCTTCTCACAAGCGATAGCTCGCTGCTCTTCAATTAGAGCAATATCCTCTATGGATAGTGTGAATAGGTTCCCTATATTGAGTTCGTCCCGTATTAAAACTTCTTTGCCACTTTTTCCAAACATGATTGCTGCAAAAAAAAACGGTATTAGATTTATTTAAAAATAGCGGTATTATAGATATTAGATTTCTGATGACATGCATTTTGTTAAATCTATACTAATATTATAAAGAGGAAAGATTTGATTGTTTGCATTGAATGGGCTCCGAAACTACTGAACCAATTTGAAAAATTCTTTCACTGTTGGCAAGCTACACTATCCCCGGGTGACATAGGCTATAATATATTTTCAAAAAATTTAGGGATCCTTTCTATTTTTTTTAAATACCTATCTACCCGTGCGAAGCCGGTGCAGACCGCTTGTGTTAAATAAATTTGTCGCAAATTCAGTATCTTAGAAAGACATAGAATGTAAGACGAAATTAAGATTTCACAAATCATGTTGTAGTCTCTGTGATATGGGAGAGATAAAATTGCTCACTGGCTCATATTTTTAAAATATATTTATTTATTTATTCATATATAGAATATAGAAGGCCGAAACCAGCAACATTATTTTATTTTGTTTAGGTATAATTATCTCCTTTTCATTAATGCACTTTTCCCATGACAACAACATCAGAGTATTAGAGTGAATCTGTTCTCAATGGATACAGAATTGCCTCACATGTGGGACAATTTCTACCATACACTTCTTAACGGGTAAAAGTTAAGAAAATAACAAAGTAAATTTACCTTCAATACAGCTTTGCCTGTTCAAATCGAATGCAAGAACAGAACCACCGTGTGTTCCAATCACAACAGTTCCATCAAAACATTGCAGAGGCCCTGATGGAAAGCTGTCCACATACTGAAGACATGACACTCTACAGTCCAGTCTGATGGCCCTTAGGACCCTGGACCCTTGGCAGTGGAACAGGCAGACTAGCCCACCAACCATATCACATTCTAGTCCTATTAATAACTGCTTTGTGTTTTCTATTAATGGTGGTATTTCACATACACACATGACGGTTGTTTTGAAATCTCTGCAAGAAAAAATGTGCTATTAAATTTTGATTACATGGTATTTAATAACAAATTATTTAATTCATTAATTAAAATAACAATTTCTAAATTTCATAGGAGTGAAACTGCACAATGTCGATTATCGGTCAAATTGACACTGAAGTCCTAAGAATTGATTTTGAAGTCCTGATAAACACACTCAAAGATGCACTGAAGTGCTCATTATACCCTTTCTGATGGTACATTTACTTGTGCTAAAATCGCGTTATATTTTATCATATTCTTAGATAAAAAAACATGGCAACGTAATTCAACTTGGTATATATGCATGTAAAATTATTTTAGCTTAAGTATGCATTAATGACTTACAATTATCTTTGACAGTTTAATATTATGTTAAAGAAACAATACGCGTAAAATAAATGTTATGTTGGAAAAAGTTTAAACAACCATAATGCAAAATGTCATTTCTTAACAAGATTAATGTAGTTTCCCTCAGACCAGTATAAACTATGTTGATAGGTTGATAAAAAACCACACTGCAAATATTGCATTTATCATTTTAATGCAAAAGTAATATAATTGAAATTTTTATTACCGTAAAACAGCACCGAAGGTCCATGCTGCTATTTTGTGTCCAGTTTTTATATTAATAACAACAAATTTAGAGCCATTAGCTAACCAGGCAAATTTAAAATCCTGCAAGACCCCTCCTTTGACAATATCATCATCTAAAATTCACCAAAGCAATGTTTAATAATATTTGAAACAATTTGGGTGGACTAGCACAATATTTTTGAAAAGAAAACCTGTTGCAAAAACAAGGGTAAAAGGTAAATTATGCAAGTACAAAGAAAACCATCTAAAGATGGAATCTAATTTATAGGTTAAGTAAACCTGATATTTTTCTACCTTCAAATTCATCTTTATTATGTTGTAAATAAGCTGTCACGGATGCCGGCAACTTCACCGATCCTGATATAACGCTGACAGAGTCTTGCAACTTCATTTTTAACTATCTGTAAGTAAAATATGACATTCGGAAAAAAATTAACAATTTTTGAAATTAAAAGATAAGCACAAAGAAAAAGTAATTAACATCCCGTTAAATATTTACCTTAAAAAATATAACAACCGCGGAAACATTAGATACGTATTTATATTGCGAAATTAAATAATAATTCAAGTATTTATTGACATAAAATTCAAAAAGCGTTAACTACGCGACGATACCAAAAATGTCGTCAAAAAAAGTTGCCCGATGCGTAGTAAATTGTTACCACAAGAAAATAATAAAAATTGCTTATGGTCTGCCAACAGGGCCATCTCGCGGATATATTTTGAAATATAACGTGGGCGGGAAATATTTGGTGGGATATTATGAAATCCCTACAATCATTTATACAGCAAAGACATGCATTTTTAAATTAAATAAATCATGCTATGATATTTATTCTACTTAAAAAAGGAAAATTATGCATGTTGACAAATTTGATAACAAATTTTTCATATCCTTGTAATTTTATTGTCATAGAAATACGTTTGTTACAAAAAGCATTATCATCAAAATCACTGTCTCATACAACAGTATAAACTTGAAAGTATACATAAATTACATAATTATCTTCTTGACATTCAGTTTAACAAAAAGAAACTCAAATGTTTTAGTTTTATTGTTTTTATATAATTTTGTTTTGGCAAAGAACACAGAAATTCACGGAATTCCTGATATTGTTTTATTCGTAATGATCAATAATATTATAATTGCAGTATTATTATCTCAACATATTGTGAAGTCTATATTACATTATTTATTTAGTAAAAATTAATTATTGTTACTAGTGTACGAATGATTTGGTATCGCGCCAACAAATCGTAGGTATAAAAAACGTAATTTTGTCGGGCTTTGTACTTAGAAAAAAACACTCGCTTAAAAACGAAATATGTACAAAAAAAACAACCAATTGTAGTGAGATTATGTTAGTAGTTAAATGGAATCTTTATTAAACCGTGTCGTAAATGAAACCATAATTTTATAAATTGAATTGTTTGATCATACGAATAAAAATATGGATTCGAATGATATTACTTTCACTATCCTTTCTTCAACACTTCATGCTCGCATACTTATATATGCGCAATCTTGGATGACCTTTTTTCACAATACACTGCTCTAAAACAATGACAAAAGAATATCTTGAACAGAGGTGACTCAATTGATGCGGAATCGCTCTGAATAAAGAGGAGTGTTCTTTGTCTTCTGTGTTCCTAAGAAAAGCGTCAAAGTGCGATTGATGAATGATTTAACTCATAATATTTGAAGAACACTTTTTTCTTCGAATATTAACTAAGTATAAGTATTGTGCATATTGGTACATTTATAATAGTTTATGACAGCACATTGTGCTTTTTCTTCATTTGAAATTGTTATTTTTCTTGGAGCCCCTGTAAAGATTCGGTATCCCACTCTTTTCTGTAAGTTTTCCTACTTTTCCTTTATCTATATGGAAAAAAGTACTAAAAACCTCTTCCTAATAAAAAATCTTGAAGTTTGACACCCCACATGCCCATATTTAAGTAAAAAAAAAAAAAAAATAGGAAGGTACCTATATCGAAAAAAGTGTTAAAAATATCCTCTCAATGAAAAAAACTTGAAGTCTGACACCCCACATGCCCATATCAGATTGACAATGTACTAACAAGACGAAAGACGTCTCTCTCGACAATAAATGTTATACTTAGGTACTTAGTAGAAGAAAACATTTATTTTTTAATTTCGTTCGTGTGTGTAGTTAGTCTGCTGGCTACCCCACTTGTGGGATATGCCGTGATAGGTAGATGAATAGATAAATTAATTGTTGTTTTATTTCTTTTATTTTGTAGATTGTCACTTTTTCCACATGAACGTTTGTGTCCAATGATAGTTGGATGATAGTTGGCATCAATACCACTAACAATATTTCGTCGTTAAGTATTTCTTGGCAAATATTAATACACTACAAATTCCAGACTAAATAATATTATTGTTCCCGAGCCACACAGTTAAATTCAATAATTATTGTTTTACCAGCGCTTAATTTATGTAAAATAATTTATCTAGTAAATTCACTCTTAGTCAATTTCTATAATGTTTTTCAAACTGACTAGCATACATTACTTTGCGTCAATCTAATATATAAAATTCTTGTGTCACGGTGTTTGTTAGCATACTCGAGTTTTTTTGTATTATTTCTGGACAAAAAATTTATTTTTATTTTTTTATGGTGAGGCATTAAAAAATACATACAGTCCTCAATTTTCACCCTTCTACCATAAACCTCTATTTTTTAATAGCGATATTAGTAATTCAATCATTTTCAACTCCGGTCGATGTGGTGTGTATGTCAGCTAGTATTTTTATAAAAATTAAAAAATATATTATATTATATTACAAGCATCTGTAAATATTTTTAGTTTCTCATCAAGAAATACTTGATGTATAGCATATAGCATTATACTTGATGTATAGCATGGGATAAGCACATTTCCACTGACATTTAGGTTTCACCTGATGGACTCGATACTTGTGTTTGGCTTCTGTGATTAATTCACGTATGCTGTGTTATACTTACATCAAAATATCCGAAACATAATGAAAGATCTTCAGCATTACAATAGTTTTATTTATAATAATCTATGGTTTCATAAATTCTCAACAGCTTTTCATCTGCTATCTGCTAAAGGAGTTTGTAGAATATACTGTATTGTGCTAATGGGATATTATTAGATAATTATATTTACTAGTTCATCTATTCGTTCTTAGAATAAAAATTTAATGTTTTGGTTAGCTGGAAGATATTGCCTCCAGGCAATAAGCTCGCCAATTGCTCATGATTTTTTTTTTCTGATCAATAAAGTGTTCTTATTATTATTATTAATTATGACTATCACTTGAACTAAAGCATTTCAATAGGATACTCCAAGATTGATAAAGTAGAGATTTTGGTGTTTGAGAAAAGTATTCTATGAACATCCTTTTTATACGCAGGCGCAGCAGGGCTACTCTTGACACAATCTAAATACGATCGTAATCTAGTCTTGATCTTGATCATACGACGCACGAAGGGACTACAGTCAACAACACCGCGCTACCGCTACCGCGCGATCGGAATGTGCGTAATTTTGGCCAATAGTCACTTCGCGCGTCGTATGTTCAAGATGATCGTGTTTAGATTTTGTGAAGAGTAATCCTGCAGGTGCGAAAAAATCCGGTTAAAAGAGAAAGCCTCTTTTTTTTAATTTTGGTGTAGTCAGAATTTAAAAGTGAGTATTTTTATAGTTTAATATAAAGATGTATAAAAGTATGACATAACAAAAAACAATTTAAACTGATTGCTTACTCCGATTTATGTATAGACGAACATGAAATTATGTAATTAAATTTCTTTTTACATCATGCAGTATGAGCAATTCTATTATTTTTAGTTATCTGACATTGAATTTAAAACAATAAACAATGTATTTTCAAGAGCGTACTGAGCTAATAGGTCATTTCAGCGTTGTAATGAAGTGTTTCTTTCAACAAGTTACGAGGTCCATTTTTATAGCTCACGGCACTATACCACTTGTGTTATCTAAAAGTACAATTTTATTTAAAAAAAACTCATAAACCATTTAAACCGTCTCAATAACTGCTTCTAAAATCATAAAAAAACATAAATCTGTTTGTTTTTTTTTTCATTGAAACACAGATATTTAGTGTTTCTACATTGGAGAAAAATAGTTGTTCTTTGTTATCAATAAAGGTATTTATCACGGGCTGGGCTATCAACACCCTTCGTTAACAAATTTGATGCTACGAGTAAGGCCATTTTGGCATTTTCCAAGATCTACCTCGCCGTATACTTTGTAAAAAACCGTCTTCCAAAAATGTATAAATACACTTCATCTTTGAACATTGCACTAACCAATTTTTTTTTTATTTTGTGTACTTTTGATGTAAGATTTTTTTAGATATACATGTTTTCTCCGATATATTATATCTACAATCAAAACCTATGATACCTATATGATTCTTTTTAAATGAAAGATTTTTGAAAATTCCTTAAACTGGATGGAGCTAAGTTACATAATATATTGGATGAAATGACTATTTCATCCAATGTTCTGCCCCAGGACATTCAATATCTTAGTTACGCAATTGAGTTTATATTTTTTTTATGTAGGGGAACATGGGTCACAGTGGATCATGTTACACAGTGGATCAATTGAATTATTTTTTTTCCCACTAGCCACACACCTCTCTGTATTTGTTTGTGTTGAGTTGGTATCATTATCCCTCCAATTGATCAGTGAAAGATGAGCTGTTGCTAAATATACATGTGTTTTTCAGCCGAACATGAAATTAATAGAGTATAATTTTTTTTTTATCACTTTGATTGAAATTATGATATTTTCTTAAGAAATACCAACATTTTGACTAATTGTGTATGTCATAGGACTCTTTATATCCATATGCAAGATAGTAATTGGTAAAAAATTTAAGCTATTATTGTATATCATTCACAGTTTTGATTTGTATTATATGTGTCAGGGTGGGTCACAGTGGATCATTTACAAATGGAAAACAATGGATTACGATCCACTGTTATCCATAATTAATTTTAATGATAAATCATTAAAATATGCTCTTATATATTTTTTTAGGTCAACATGCTCCAAAATTTATACACGCAAGACAACAATTGGATTACATAGTCATGAATTAATGCAAAGTGCCATAGACCAAATATGTATTGAGAAAAAAAGTATCAGAACTATATCCAAGTTGAAAAAAGCATTAATGAGTAATGAAATTGATTTTATTTAACAAAAAATATTAAGATCCACTGTTACCTATTGTAATCCAATGTAATCCGATGAGTGATCCACCGTGACCCACATATGGGGTACAGTGGATCAGTTGCCATTTGAGAAAAAAACGTACACAATTGTTAAACTACCTGGAATATTGAGAAAAATGTCTCATTATATCCTGAGTAAATAGTGTCACTAAGTAAGAGAATAAAAATCCATTAGTTATATAGACTATATTTAAAGTTATAGTTTGTGAAAGAAATACTGATCCACTGTGACCCATGCTCCCCTACATATATTCAGAACCCATGATGTGATAACTGCTTTTTGATCCAAGAGATGTTCAAAGAATAAAACAACATTAAAAAAGCATACAAATTTATTATAATCATTATAATGAGCACATAATATTTGGTACATTATTGGTTGAATATAAACTTATCATCATATTTTGTAGAAAAACTGTAGGTATAAGTATTATTTATATCAATAATATTTATTCAAAAATCATATTCCATTTTTAAAAATTAAAAAAAACTTGATGTATTCTTTTTTCAATTGTCAACATTAAGGTCCTGACCACGTCTGACGAATCGCTAAGATTTCGCCGAATGTGAGCCAGACCTAAATATACAGTTACTTTAAAAAAATATATGAATATTCTTAATTAAAATCTGTTGTTTTATATATTTTTAAAGCTCTTGATTCTTCTTTTTTATAAGTACGATATTTTTTAAATTAATTTTTATTATAGTTCAGGTAGATATACAACTTACACAAGTAAATTTATTTCATTAAACTGATAAATATGTCTATAGATAATAATTATTTATTTTCAGTCTATGATTAAAGATGAACTTGTAATAAAGATAATGTACATAATTTTGGGTTTAATATTTTATTTAAAATATTTTTTACACATCAAAACATTGTGTATACCTTTAATCATCTACGTCAGGGGTCTCCAAACTTTCCAGCCTTAGGGCCATACTGATTACTCCAGTAAGTTCCGAGGGCCAAAACCATATTATCATTGTTGCCATGAGGGTCAAAACCATATTATCATTTAAAATGTATAAAATGTTAGTTGGATTCATTTCAATAATTTGTTAGTTATTATATTTAAGTATATTAAAGTTAAATTTTCTGCATATTATACATGTCTTTACTCATTACAATTCTGTGTTTCTTTATCCAACTTATCACAAAAACAATAACAATAAGCCTACAACAATGTTATGAGTAGTTAGCTCATGACCATATCAATGTAGATGTCATATTAATAATTATTCAACATAAAATTAGAATACTTCAGTAAACTAAATTTAATTTGCTATAAAAAATATGTTCTCTAAAAGGAGTTTTCAAGTATGCTAGCTCTCCGCGGGCCGGACAAAATCTGTCCGCGGGCCGGATGTGGCCCTCGGGCCGTAGTTTGGAGACCCCTGATCTACGTAAAAGTATATACTCTAAGTAGCATTGTTATGCCATGTTTAGTATTAAAGTGGAAATAATTATTAGGAATAAAAAATAATTTACTAATTTACTTTCGGAAACATTATCATTGAAAAATATTGGAGTCACATTATGATTCAACTTTTAACAATTTAATATAGCTAGGTATTATTTATCATTTAAAATATTCACTGAACAAAATTTCCGGCTATATTTTGTTGAAAGATATCCATTTGGTACAACATTTTAAGGGACGCATACAATGTAGGAATTTGCACTAGGAAGTCGCATACAAAACATCACAAACACGACAATAATAATGTTTCCAAACAACATCTTTCCAACATTCATGCACATTGGACAATTAACACATCACTAAAAACACGGCCACAAATTATCATTTCAACAACAATTTCATTCCGATAATCCAGTTTTGCTATCAATTAACATCTGTCTTAATTTCTTTAATGCTTCCTCGTCATTTTCTTCTTGCAAAACATTTTCTCTGCTTGAATTGTGTTTCCCATTAAACGTTGCATATTTCTGCATTCTAGGATTCGTAATTTTATTTGGACCATATGGATTAATTTTCATTTGACCTTGAATAACTGTTTCTTGTTGGGATTCATTATCTGGTGGAGCAACTGTTTTCTGTACATCGTAAGGACTGTCTTTCATTGGGATAAAGTTTTTGGGTGAATCAGTTCTGCTCTTGTTTTTTGGAGATTCGCTTACTCTAGTGATTGGACTTCCTCGAGCATTTCTGCTGTTATTATTTGAATTTTGATTTTGGGGTGATGATCGTGTTAGTGTAGTTGTTGAAGTTGAGGCACTTTTCAAAAGTGTCTGTTGCGAACTTTTCAATTCTGCCGATGAGGAATATGGACTATTCTTGCTCGACGAAATATTGCTGCCATTTCTGTACAATTGTAAATTTGATTGTTGGTTTTTGTTATTGTTGTAGAATTGCATTTGTGCGGCGTTCATTGGTGTGTTGGTTGAGTATATAACATTCTGTTTCTGAAGATCTTGCTGCAACCTTTGACTTGGATACTGTCCATTGGCTATGTTATTATGTGGTGTGCTTGAATAGTTACTATTGTGCGCTGGTGATACTTTGAAATCCAAAGAACCATAAGCGCTGTCTTTTGTGGAACCATGCGAAGGACTTTCATCTTTACTAACTCCATATTTTACTGCAACATCCGATGATGTTATAGGCTGTACTTGTTGCATATCATATGAAACAGTTTGTATATTTTCATTTGTTGGTTTTCCTTTATCATAAACTTTTCCCGTTCGTGGGTTGATGTGCTTCTCATTATTGTAACGCATAGACGACCATCTCTGGTGATTTTTCTCGATTGGATGGAGTCCAATAGATATTCTAGGTTCTTCATCTTCGTCTTCATCTGATTGACAGGCACTGGTGCAATTGCTGTCGTCAATCTGTGAATAAAATACAAGAATGTTGTAAACATAGATTGAGTTCATTGATCGCTGCGATAACAAATTCTCGGAATTTTGGATAATTCTACTTACATCATTTTCATCTTCTTCTGTGATGACACTATTCTGTATCCAGTCTTTAATTCGGGATTTCTTCGCAACCCTGTCCACAGTGGTTTCTATGCCATGTTGTAGTAAGACATTCAGAAGTTTATTTTTTTCATTAATATCGCTGTGGAAACTGTACATGGACGGACACAATTCATCCATTTCAACACCATCTGAAAAACAATAAAACAATATTGATTAATGAATCATTGATATAATCTTCAACAAGAAAATGAAATGTCGTAAAATAAATATAAATAATAAAATTACCTGTTCCATTCTTCTCGTTTATTCCTTTTGCCATCCACCGATCGTCCATATATTTATGTAAATCTCCTAATCCTGGGGGTCTTTTATCAATTCTAGGCTCTAAAAACTTTTTGAACATCTTTTGTGCTCTAGAGGAAACTAGTTTGAAAAGTTTTGGCATTTTTCTCAGAGGATTTGAACTATTGTACCAATTCAAATATCTGAAAGAAAAGACATAAAAAAAGTGTGATTGTATTATTTTGATGGGTACATAGACTTATAAAAGTAAATTCAACATCACTAGACTAAATGTATGTGTTGCTGCCATGGCTATGGTAACGGGACTATCCTGATCTTTTTCCGTTTTATATTTGTCAGTCAGTTATTAATCCTTAATATTATATTAAACTTATACATTATTCATTAATATTTTATTAAATTTATCAATTTTAGTCTTCTCCTGTCGTATGGGCAGTAAATAATCAAATACCCAGACTTAGAGAGGCTTGGAAAGGATAATCTAATTCATGTTCTATTGTTTTGGCGTTTTTGGTCTGAGACTTATTTTCGTGATACGTAGAATTCTTTTGTCAGTGTTGTAATATGAATAAAATTTGTGACATCTCTTTGTGACTCCTAATCCAGATATTTTCAAGTAAATATAATTGAAGGTTTTGTTTAGTGTTTACCTGACATATCTAGGATCATCCATAGCAGCTTTCTGCCACGGTAAGCATCCAGTAAGGCAGACAAATATCACAATACCAAACTGCCACACGTCATGGGACGTCGCAGCTCTGTAATAAAAGAAAATAAAACATTTTAATTCAAAGATACTGGGGAACTTATTTAGATTAATCTAAACTCTAACCAAGCTTCATTTGCTGGTAATGAGATAAGTATTATAATAGTTTCACCCTAAAAGAAATAGCCAACCGTTCCTTTTAGATGTCGAAATCGGTAAACACTGGTATTAGAGAATTTAGTTGCCACTTGCTCTCAAGAAAGAATCCTTTGCTTTTCGTAGTGTAAAAAAATACATACCATAGTGGCGTTAGTCATTCATTAACAAGTGAATGACCTTTAAATATGCTTGAAGAATAGAATATTACAACTTTTAGTTTAAAAATTAACAAACTTGTAAACTCCTTCCACAGGTGTCTGTAAAATTTCTGGAGGTGAGTAAGGGAGCCATTCGTTCCGCCTTCTGATCTCAGTACCAGACTTTCTAGTTTCACCAAAGTCACACAGCTTGATTCTGGAGAAGTCAGATTTGAATACCAAGATATTGTCCAACTTTACATCGCGGTGGACAAGATCTTTGGCATGCACGTAATCCAACGCGGCGCCCAGTTGTTTGGCAACACGTTTTGTGTGAAGTTCTCCAATGCCCGTGTCGGAAACATTTGAAGTCAGGTCACCTATAAACATAGCATAATTAAGCAAGCCAAGGTCAAGAAAATACAAAAGACAACCTTGCAATTAATTTTACGATAAACGAAAATACTAAACACTAAAAAGATCACAACCAAGACCAACAAAATGTCATGGATTATTCAGAATTTTGTGACCCCTAAAATTTATACAAATAAAAAAAAAACACTCTTTTAGAGTCAATTTTCGTTGGGACGCTTTACTCACTTCATCTGATCAAATTTTACACAATGTTACATTGTGTAAGTATGGTTCTCCAACCGATATGTCTGATTGGTTAAATTATTGAGTTTATGAGGTCTGCATATAATATTATATAAACTCAATTAGGGAGCAATGATAGTACACATTGTGTAGAAGATACAGAACTAACCTAAAGGTGCATATTCCTGTGAAAAAACATAGAAACCAGCCGTCTCAAACGCGACGTCATAAGTCGTGATGATATTCTTGTGAACTCCTAAGTGCAGGCCATAATGGAACTCCCTGTAGAAGTCCCTCAGTGAAACATAAGGCTTTGGAAGGGCTTTGAGGACCATCTCGGTGTCTGTGCCTCGATGTTCTACCAGTAATATTTTGCCAAACCATCCCTCGCCGACTATTTGAAGGATGTCGAACTCTTCTGCGAGACATACCTGGAGAGAAACGCATTTTATTGATGTTAATGACAAGTGCAAAATATTGAGGAAATTGACAAAATAATCTTTACACAATTGCGACATATTTGATGAAATGACTCAGTTATTGTTGAAAAATGGTCCATCCCATTCGTAGCCATAGGATACAATAATTTTTAAATTCGATCAATCAATTATTCTTGCGGTACAGTTAAAGTATAATCGGAAAATTCAATACAGGATTTTTATTTTTATCTATCTATAGCAGTAGTTCCCAAAGTTGACTGGGCTCCGACCCATATAACAATAATTTCCAATCTTGGGACCCACCTTTTAGCTTTCTTAGAGAAAAGAGGTCATAAATATTGGTAATGCTCAGATTCTCTAGTAGTGAGTCATGGAACTACTTAATGTTCAGGGCCCACTCAATATTTGCTCGCGACCCATAGTTTGGGAACCACTGATCTATAGCATATCTTCCATAAGTGGAGTGGCTGTAGACTAACCCCACATAATAAAAATGCGGATCGTCTTCTCCGTGCCAATTTAAATGAAGTCATTAAGGATGGATGGCAAAGCTGAAAGCTCATCACTGAATTGAAGATGTTCCATGTCTCTTACGTGATGTTTTACCAATACCCGCCTTTTAAAGGACAATCGAAATTACGAAATTAGAAAAGGTGGGAGACCTATTCCTTGCCTGCAGGGTTACTCTTGACAAAACAAAACACGATCTTAATCTAGTCTTGATCTTGATCATACGACGCCCGAAGGGACTATGGTTAAAAACACCGCGATACCGCTAACGCGCGGTAGGTTTTAGTGTATTTTTGGCCAATAGTCACTTCGTGCGTCGTATGATCAAGATCAAGACTAGATTAAGATCGTGTTTAGTTTTGTCAAGAGTAGCCCTGCTGGAACTCGAAACTCGGAATTAAAAAATAAGAAATTAAGTACGAAATGAACCAGAAACCGAATTTGAAATGATAAATTATAAATTTGTATTAGACTTAGCAAGAGCTTCTTTTTCGCCAAAGTTATGTGACATCAGCTGACATTAATATTGTAACTTATAAAATTTCTCACTATTTTATTTCATTTCAATTTCTTATTTATAAATTCTATTTTAGGTATTCTTCACTGTTTATATTTTATATTTCACTGGTCAAAATACTTCAAATCTATACAAAGTATTATAAAAATTACAGTTATACAATTCAATGTACAGGGGGCGAGTTTATCGCTAAAATGCGATGTCTTCCAACTAACCCGGATTATTATAATAAGCTTTAACCAAGAAGAACCATCGTTCTATAAATTAAGTTTAGTTCGGAATTTTACTTAATATATTGTGAGGAACTCTCACAAGCTCGGGGAAAAAATAAGCAACACAATATTTAATT
This sequence comes from Athripsodes cinereus, assembly GCA_947579605.1. Lineage (NCBI taxonomy): Eukaryota > Metazoa > Arthropoda > Insecta > Trichoptera > Leptoceridae > Athripsodes > Athripsodes cinereus. Next base: position 5,772,125 of record OX388314.1, on the reverse strand, counting down.
TACTAAAATCAAAAACTAGATGAAAATGATAAATTATATTTATTAGAATACGCAGTTAAAGTCCATGTAGGAGTACATACCTACCTTTTCTAGTTCGAACTCTCTGATACGATGAATGTTTCCAGCTAAAGCTTTTTTAGAAGAGCCAGCCATAGTCTTTACTTCACCATCCTTCTGATTTTACTGAAAATAATAGAAATAATTCATATGAATTTAAGTGACTGCTATAATATATAACAATAACAATATGAGATATATCAATAAATTCATATTTTTTTTACATTTTGCTAACAAGTACACACTTATTTGGTATCATGCAACTACTCGCGGTATTTCCTATCTTTTGATTTACAAATGGTGATAAATAGTAATACTGTAAGAGAAATCCTTCGTTTATAAAAGGGAACTAATAATTTTGTACGGCTATTAATCCATTCGTTCGGCAAGAAAAAATCAGCATTTAAGTCATTTGCACAGCAAACAATGTTTTCATCGGCAATAAATAAAAAATAAGCGCAACACTTGTTTTACAAACAAACTTGGTTATATCGGCAGATTAACAAATTTTAACAGCTTAGTAAATAGAACTAGCACAACAAAATAATTAATTGACCAGCAGAATTGTTATTTGAGCAGCAGAATTATTATTTGACCGGCAGAAAATATTAGATAAACAATATTTTTCACACACCGATTTACCTTCGGATCCACATGAAGTTTTTGTGATTTCTTACCAAATTAATGATGACTACGAAAATAATGCAAGTTTCCGCTTTGCTATATTAATGAAATATCTAACTGAAATGTCGAAAAACGCCAGTGTCGTTCATTCAGATGCTACATATAAAATCACATAAAAAAATGCTACATACAAAGATTTATTATTTGAACAAGATTAAAAATTTAGCTTTCACAAGTTTAATTAAAATTATCTCGCGGTTTGCTGCTCATTTATTTATTTTGCTGGACAAATAATCATTATGCCGGTCAAATAAAAAATTTGCTGGTCGATTAAATTTTAGAGTTTTACAATATCATATTATTTGCAATAGAAATATAATATTCTCGCTGGGCATAAGTAGCATATCAACATGATATATTTGTCGGCAGAATACATTTTTCTGCTGAACATAACATCAATATTATGCTGATCGTTTAAATGATAGCCTTTATAGAATACTCCAAAAGAAATTATTTTTGGTACTCTCCACTTTGTAATTACTAAAGATATTATGTAATAATGTTTATCGATGTTATTTTTACAATTTACAGTGGGCCTAGTCAAAACACATTTTAGCGTTACGTTTTCGTAACTTTTAATTCGACATCTACTTCCACCAAGTACCTACAAGTTGTGGTCGGTTGACAGCATTGAGGCAATACCCTTTCCGTCTAAATTAAACGTTAAGATCCCGAATGATTTCCGGGATATTTGAAATCGTCGAAAACTTGAGAGTGAAACAGTAGCTGTTACAATACGGAAAAGATTCAGAAAACCAATCCACAGGACAGGTATAAGGTTGTATTTGGGTTTATAACAAACCCAGATATATCTTTTTTAAAAAAAAAAAAAAGAAAAATTTCACCGGGAAATTGCCGTCAGAAAATAAATATTCTAGAAAATCGATATTTATAAGTATTGTTTATATTTTTATATCATCTACTGGGATAGGCGATTTTTTTATTATTGAATAGTTGAATCAAAAATAGTTCGTCGTAAAAAAAGTAAATCGGTGTGTCACTGCCTACACATTTATCGAGAAAATATTATCCATCCATAGTACAAGAGTCACCTGAATTCCATAATTTATTTATTTATTCTTTACTGATTACGATCAATTTTAGATAGAAATAAAATAAATTTAAATACAATTTTATTTATCTATTTATTTTATTCTTCATTATACATTGGTTACAATATTTCAAATTAATACAAATTATAATAAAAATATCAATATTTTCGATGTTCTTGGCATTTACTATGTGATAATTACGCGACATGATTAGATAATGAGTTTAATTCACGATGTATTTAAATTATCAATTGATTTTATATATAGCTAGGTCTGCGACCGGTTTCGATACGCTAGTATTTAGTAGTTTATATTCTGCTCGTGAATGATACTAGCGTATCGAAACCGGTCGCAGACCTATATATAAAATCAAGTGATAATTTAAATACATCGTGAATTAAACTCATTATCTAATCATAAAAATATCAGTTAAACAATTCAATGTATAGAGGACGAGTTTTTCGCTAGAATGCGATGTCTTCCAAATAACCCAATCTTAATATAAATAGAGGGCGAATTTCTCGCGGACGCACTTTTTCTTACAACTAACCCGAATTTTAATTAAAATAGATACCAATACCCCCCCTTTCAGCCTTTTTATCTGAGCATCTCTGCATGAACCGAATCACCTCGTTGCATTATATCCCTGACGATAAAAAATTGTTGACATAGAAACGGTGTATTTTGAAAATGTTGTTCAGAATGATGGAGCACATCAAAACGTGGAGCACCCGGCAAAAAATTGATGTCCCTTTCTTTTCCGTTAGTTTTCAAGAATCCTGTAAAAGGAAAGTGTTCGATACAAATAAAGACATTCTACATATTAAATTCAGCGATGACGTCTTAATTTTTGTGGTCACGGAGAGGTCAGCTCGCAAGCTTATTGCATGTGACTAGTCTGCTAGCTACCCCACTTGTGGGATATGCCGTGATAGTTTAGTACCTATATTAGAAGTCGTTCAGAATGTAAGATAGTTGTGTAAGTCAGTCCATACATAAGTATACAGTCTTTCACAAGCGGGATAGTCACGAAATTGCAGACATTCTAGGAATTTGTAATTTATTCGTTGTATTCCAAATTTAAATAAAAAAATAATAAAAAATAACACTACATACATAATATTATCTAGGTACTTAATACAATCGCAAACTGGATTCTCAATGGCATGACGGTATCATTATTTTAGTATAACCACATTTTACGTGAACGGCTAGAAGCCAAGAATGTGTCCGAATAGAAATAAGTATAGGTAATATAACAATATCTCTCATTGTAATGATATAGACCCAAGACAGACATCAGACGGAAAGACCAATGATGAAAAAATACCTACGTTAGAACAAAAAAACATAATGTATCTCTAGCAGTCATGCAACAGTATTATTAAAAAATCCAACATCAATTGGCCATAACGCATCGGTCTAGGAATTCATGAATGAAAAGAGATTTAAGAAAAAGAAGATGAATAAAAAAATGAATAACGTCTTGAGACTATTAGTAATTTTATTGGGATAAAGCCAATTAGGATGTTATGTAAGAATGTTATTACTTTAGTACAATTTTATTAGATATTGTATGGTTATTATTTATTATATTTATTATTATCATAAGGCGCCTTTAGAATAAGTGCTTCTGTGACAATCATGTTCGTATTATGATTGCAGATTTATAATTACATTGGCGTAATTAATGTTAGTGTTCTCCTAAACAGAACCCAAATTTCGGATTATATTCTAGTCTTGACGATGATTTTGAAAATAAACTAAAATGTGAAAATCACGTTGCATGGTACTTAAAACTGAAACTTAATAAAATCTTGAAACTTCAAACCAATGAAGCAGAATCCGAAATTTCAGACGTCTACTATAAAATTTCAGATGTTCACGTGATGACCTTTACGTAAAGATGAAAAGGTACACTACGGGTGTTTGATGTGCATTATTTGTACTAATTAAGAACATTTTAGAGCAGTGGTTCTTAACCTATTTTCTCCAATTCCCCACTTTTTAGTGAGCCAACTCTCCATTCCCCACCACAGCATCGGTCTTTGACAAATTCAGTTTTAAACTATGCAGTGTTTAGTACGTAGATATACGTTTTGCTTTTTTTGTGACATTTTACAGCATTTATTTTTTGTTTGAAGTATGAAATTCAGTGGGGAATGACCCACAGGTTAAGATCCACTGTTTTAGAACGTATTTCATTATAATAAAGATTATTATAAATTGGATTACTAATTTAACACAGGTAACAAGTCCTAGTTTTTTGTTGAGAATATTGTGGGTTCCACGCGTTTGCAAAATTTGTTGCATGAAACCAAATTTGTATGAAAAGGAATACCAGCGTTCTACAGAACACTCAAAACTTACAGTATTAAATAGGAGGCCTTTTCCTTGCAGGGGAACGTTACAGAATGGTGACAATATTAATGTAAGAATGAAACTTTTTCTGATTGAACCGTATTGTCTGAGAGCTGAAGAATATTTCTCGTGGTAAGAATATTCTATTTCGTATAGTAACAATGTTCTCACGATAACGTAAAGCTAACTGATGTGAAAAATAAAGTGTTTTTGATTTGATACATAAGTATTTAAAATTCTTAATATTATTACTATGAAGATGTGTGCATAGTTAATAAAATAAAAATGTAGGTATTCAACGGGATGTGTGCAGATTATTTTCAGACAGTTTGTCTTGTCGATTATTTCTAATTTGTTGTTAGTTTGCATGCGAGTCCCAGACAAAATATTATAATATACATTTACAATATGTTATGTACAAACTATAAATTACGTCATTATGTACAATGACTTACATTATATGTACCACTATATGAGATTTATGCGAGATCATAGGACAAACGAAAGTTGGCTGTCTTGTCAAAGTGATAAATGTATGAATTACGGCACAAATTGGACTGCTGGCAAGCAAAATAGAAGCAATAATAATGGACACTAGGCAACATAAAACAACAATAAACAGTGATAACTGAAGTGAGAAATTGTCATTTAAATATTTCAGCCCGTACGTAAGTAACTTTTCTTGTACGCATCTCCAATGAAGTTGCATCCATTCAACAAGTAATAGTCGTAATAGAACAACCGTTGGTCTCTATGAAAATTGAGGGTTTTAATGAATAATAAAGCCTTTGTATGGAGCATTCTGCTTTATGGTTGTGAGACGTGGACCATCAGCAAGAGTGAAAGCGGACGGTTGGCGGCCTTTGAGATGTGGTGCTACAGACGCATGCTTAAGACCCATTGGTCGGAACACGTCGAAAACGAAGAAGTATTAACCAGGGTAGGCGAAAAAAGGCAACTTCTTTAGAGAATCGGCCAACAACGAGCTAACTGGATTGGCCACAACATCAGGCACCCAGGACTACTCATCGCCATCGCGGAGGGTAAGACCGAGGGGACAAATGGCAGAGGCCGACCAAGAGACGCGTATATGGACCAACTGAAGAGGGACATGAACTGTGGCTCATACGTAGAGCTGAAAAGACTGGCTGAGAATAGAGACGAATGGAGAAGAAAAACCAAACTCGTTGTAGACCAATCCAATGGATTGTAACTCATTATATATAATTATAATGAATAATGAAATTAAAAAAAAAAAACATTAATGTTTTCTTCTACTTTACATGTCCTTTATTGAGAGAAACGTCATTGGTCTTATAAGGACATTGTCAATCGTCGATTTTCCCATTGTCTCATTGAATACATCCCATTAACGACGGACAATGTTTTTCTAAGACGAAAGACTCTCTCAATAAAGAACATGTAGTAGAATAAAACATTTGTTTTTTAATTTCGTTATGGAATTTTTGTACCTAAACACCAACACAGTGAATAGGTTTATGTTTTTTTATCAATGTTTGATGAGAATGTTCTTTGTGTGCCTTTGACTTGGAAGGATCTAAATCACTAAATGATGTGACCATCGACGCAGTCAACTAGTGAACTAACCATGACATTTACCTTTGATTTTGAAGGACCAGAATGTCTTTAATTCAACTTATAAAGCATAAAAAAATAACAGGTATTAGCGACAATAATATGAAGGCATCCAGAATATGTTAGGTATATTACTGTCTGTAATACGTCAAAGACACATAATATTAAGCTTTTTCGGACATATTATAAGACGTGAGCCAGACAATCTGGAAAAAAAAATTTTGTCTGGTGGAGTCGAAGGAAGAAGAAGCAGGGGCCGAATACCAACAAGATATGGGCAGATCATGTGAGAGATGTTGCAGGGGGTACAGTGTATGAGGCGTTCAGGTAGGCGGAGGACAGGGCGCGGTGGAGGAGCTGGTCGCTTGGTTGGGGTCATGGTGGTCACGATCCTCAGCATTGAGGGACCGACTTGGAAGAAGAAGAAGAATATTACTGTAGTATTTTGTAAAATTTTCGTTCTACAGATGCGTTACATTCAAGAGCATAAAAATATAAACAACTCATGTGAATGGTGTTGAAAGTTTACAAAAATATTTTTACTGCTTAATTTTCCATTGTTCTATTTGACGTTTGTTCCATGAGTGAATCCGGGAAAATATAGAGGTAAATATTTAGAAAATCAAGTCGTAAATAGTGTAGTAATAAATTATTTTTCAATGGTAATTTCAGTTCTTATGTAAACATTATATATTTACATACACTGACCATACTAAATATTTCATTTTAATGGCGCTATGAGAAAGTATAAATAATATCTGTACTGGTTATTTTCACTTTTTAGTGGCTATTTTACTCGGAATAGTCGAAATATTATGCTGCAGGGATACTCACGACACGATCTAAATACGATCTTAATCTTCTCTTGATTTCTACGACGCGACGCGCGAAGTGACTATGGTCAATAAAACATGAATGTCAATTCCGCAGTAGCTGAAAAAAGTCGTTTTCAACATTTATATATATATATATATATAAGTAGTTTTCAACATTTCGTCGTTTTTCGTCGTCGTTCAAAAAATTCGTTTTCAACATTTATATCTATATGAGTCAATAAATAAGTCAAAAGTTTTTGTGTTCATACTGTGGAAACTCATTCTAAATTTTAATTTAATAATTAATTAACATATTATTAAACACTGTTTAATTTCCACTATGTTAGATATTAAATCTTGGTTTATTTCCTAGTTTCATTAATCCAGTTTCCCTTAAGACAAGCATAGGCGAAAACATTAATTTAAAATTTAACATAGTGGATATTTAACAGTGCTTCATTGTATTATTATTTTACATTTAATTAAAATATACATGAGTATTGTGGTTGTATTATGTGACATAACCCCATGAATATACCAGACATTGGTGTATATAAATGTACCTATATTGTTGCGATATTTATAATTTTTTTATGAAATGTATGTATGTTCTAATTATCTCAAAAAATAAATATCAGATGTCTGATAACGACGAGGGCTAAAGGCTTTGAATATTTACTAAAAGGGCAATTTGTGAAAAGTAGAAATGAAAAAAAGGCACAAAAACCTAAGCTGATGCCTCGCCCCTTTCCCTCTGGATCAAATTCTGGATACGTCTTTGTTAGAAGGTAGGTACTCAAAATGTAAACCGAATTGCGTTTCGTAATACAAAGTCTAGAACAAATAACATAATTCACATGAAACGTATTTTCTTTGATGATTTTTTTTATTAATAATAATATCTTTTATAGTCACACTGTCAAAACAAAAAATTAACAAAACAATGCGATTATAAGGTCCTAAATAGAAATTAATTTAATTTGAAACGTGTTTAGCGCCGCGTATCAAGACTATCAAGCTGCGCGAATTCTATTATACGCTCTCACGTTTTGGCTCTAGGGAGTTAGGAATTCCTGACCTATAAAACTGCAGGGCTACTCTTGAATTCAATTAAGATTAGATTCGATCTTAAGATCAAGATTAGATCAAGACTAGAAGATGGCACTCCCGACACAATCTAGTCTTGAACTGAATCTAATCTTATCTTTAAGACGTCTTAAATTAGAGATGTATTTCCTAACGCCGTTATCTATGGGTACCAACCTAACAAGGACGACAACTAAATTATTAATTCTGAAAATTCACGTGATATCACCGTATTTCAACATTTTTTATAAACCTAAAATATTTTTTTGATAAAAAGAAATGAAATTTATACTATATATTGATGTATAACAGTGCAATTAACTTATAAATAATATTTTAAAATACCTTTGCACTGACATGATTTTTGTCTATGAATTCTACCACTGACAGCTCTTCTTTCGTTAGCTCGTTACTGTCATGTGCGTTTGTGTACTTTAGTATAATAATATGTTATTTTGGTATATTTATTATTCTATGAACGCGTTAGCAATTGAAAATAATACTTTATAAGTTATATTTATAACATTATATGGTGGAATTATCTCAACAACAGTTTGTGTGACAAAGCAAACCATATGTAAGCCATTAATGTTAAATGTTTTGTCGATTCAACATGCCCATCGAAGCATGTGTTTTATCCATTTTTAATATTATCCAAAATAATATTTAAGTCTCATCACACAATTAAATTGAGACTTTTTTGTAATAGTTTACTCAATATGTGTTAAATTATTGAAATTTAATTCATAGGTTATGAATACACCTATCTAGGTTGGAGGAATTCTTTTTCACTTAAATAAGTAGTTTTTTTTATAATTATGTACAATAAGTAATATTATATTTTCAGATGCCCCGAATTTGTTACATGCTTGGATGTAAAGCAAACTATGAAAATTTGTGTTAACAGACAATCACAATGTTAAGCGGATTTTAAAAATGGCGCACCCCGATAAACATATTGAAGATAATTAGAAAAATCGGGCATCTAAGTTCATATTTTATGCTCTAGCATTGGATTGGATTAGAACAGCACTCTTTTTGGAAACTATCATTGGGCATTCTCAGAACATGTTCCAGCCAGGACCGTCGTCTCTCCAGTATTACGTAAATAACAGGTCTCTGCCGGGTGCACCGGCGCGCAGCATCATACCCAAATAAAAATGTGCTCACATCTCTTTTTGAATATACAATGACGATATGCATAGTGTAGCTGGTGTTATTATCAACACGTTGTTTTGTTATAATATTAATTTTGTTAGTTAAAATTATTTAGTATATTTTACTCTATTTATGATAAAAAATTATGTCTTATTTTGAAAGTGAAGACAAATTTGAAGAGCGCCTGAACGTAATGATTGATAGACCTCGATATTTATTTCGTCGCCCTGTGAAAGACTCGCAAAATCCATTCAGTAGTGATTAATCAACGATTGCGAATTGACTAATCACGAGCAGTGTGTGGACTGCACAGCTAAGTGTTAGCCAAGTGTTGTTTTAGAATATGGTTTACTTCGCATAGCGATAGATATTTACTTAAAATAGCGTTGGCGGTCGCTATGCGTAAGTATTGTTTTAGAATATGAGCTTAAGTCCTGACAAACAAAATCAGACGTCTCACTGAAACTTACTATTTATTTATTCTTTTTGCACATCATATTATATAACAGTGTAAACAAAACAATATGAAATTTAAAAAATCTAGGACGATATGCAGTGGCGAGATTATCACTATAAAGTGATTACTTCCATCTAACCATGACATTATATTTTGTTTATTTATTATTTTTGTATTGCCTAATTCTAATCTAATTAATAAATTTGATTCTCATTTTTGTTATGTCTTCTTAAAAAAACAATATATTTCTTGTTTGCTTTGAATAATAAAATTTTGTATGGAAAACTCATTTCTAAAATCTTTCCCGGCTGTTGAAAATATATTTTTTTTTAAATAAATTGACATGTTTTGACAAAAAATGTTTTCTTTTTAACAACCTTGCCAAACAAATACTTCTAAGATTCCACAATTTCCTTCTTTCAATGTCCCTAAAGCATCTTCCATCCCTTGCAAACAAACTTCTCAAATGTACATCGCTTACTTGCTCCAAACATTCATCACCAAACTTTATTTCGCAAATTGCTTTATTGCACTCTTTCAAACACTATATTATTTTTAAACTAAAACAAATGTTTTTTTCCCAATATTGATTCTTATAGAGACATCTTTTGTCTTTCAAGGAAATTGTCAATCTGATCGATGTGAAAAATCAATATAGCGGAAAAAAACATTTGTTTTGTAATTTAATCCTTGGACGGCCACGTTTCTGAGCATTATTCCTCAACCATATGTTTTTTTTTATTATTCTGTCCTCATTCATCCTTCCCACATTCACAACTGCCATAGTTTGTTCACTTTCATTATTGTTACTACCCAGATTTCATTTAACAATTTTCAAGGATCACACTATTACACAATCTGTCCCTCAGACTTTCACCACACATTCTTCTCAATGACTTCACTTCAAGTGCATTTATACCATTTTAATTCTCCTTCAGCTGAGTCCAAGTCACACTTGCATACATTAGTGTTGGCACTAAGTTAACCGAGTGCACCAATCTTTCAGCTACAAAAGAAATATTTCTGTTAGTTTTCCAAATTTTCTTCTTTCAATATCATATCATTCATCTCACGTAAATAGACTACCCAAATGTACACATTCATCCACTTATTCCAAAATTTTATTATAATACAAGCCTGGAAGCACAACTTCTTCTCAGCCCACTCCTGGACGAAGGCCTCCTCCGTTTCCTTCCACGCCATTCGATCCTGCGGCGTCTGAATCCTGTTGACCTCAGTTTTTCGAGTAATATTATCCTTCCACCTCATTGGGGGTCTTCCTTTACTCCTGGTATCCAAGATGTAAGAGACTTTAGGCATTTGTCATCTGGGCTTCTAGCTATGTGTCCCACCCATCTCCATTTAAGAGTTGTGACACATTGTGGATACAAGATTTGAAAAAATTGTCTACTCATTGATTTAAAAACAGTGTGTATTAAAAAAGTTACTTTTTTACTGTCTACCAATAATAAATACTTGATATATTTAAAGTTTCTCAGTTTTATAGGAATATATTTGACAAGGATGTAATTTAAGGGAAAAAACATTGTAATTTCAAAACATAATGTCTATTTATTTCAAATAAATAAATAATATTCAGTTAACATATATTTTATTGTATTAGTCATACAGTTTTTGTTACAATACACAATAAGAATATTATATCGTGTTGCATATTCAAACAGAAACATGTGCACACATTTGTATTTAGGCCATAGACATACTAGACTTGCAATTCAGTACATTATTGCGGAATATTCGTGTTCCAACTTAACACATTAATAATAACAATAATAATATTATGCTGTCTCACTCCATATCATTGAGATGATAATGGCTATGCGCTGTCTCAAAAACCATCTCAACGGACGCTAGTTTAAAACTGGCTGCATCGGCTGTATCGGTTTCACGACCGATTTTTTCTTTGAATTACATATCTAGTATATCTTTGATTTAGGCATACTCTTTTAAAACTGTTCATTAAGGCATTAAAATTATAGTTTGGACTTTTTATTGACATATGATATTATTCTTTAAGCATTGAATTTTAATATTTGATACTAAAAATCACTTTATAATATGGTTATGATGTCATTATGAGCAGTTTAATCTGGTAATGTCAAAATATTTATGAATTCACATGTTCCTTTTTGAATATGCAACGACGATATGTTATGACACATGAACCAATCAAGACTACATCTGAAATGCTACAAAGACATCAAATTAAAAAAGCTATGTAATATAATAAAAGCTGTGATGTGATATAGCATGTTTGAAATGAAGAGAAATGAATATATTTATAATAGAATACACACTGTAATTACAACATACACAGAATGTATGCAGCACAGAGTTAAATATAATAAATAATTTTGGGTTAGTTGGAAGAACTATGTATACTGATTATACCCAAATTGTATATACCCTCTGTATATTGATTTAAATTTATTTTTAGATAAATTTGCTTGTAATCAATGTACAAATAAATAAAATATAAACATTTCAAGTGATGACAACAAATATACCATCACGTTATATCTCAAGTGGGGTAGAGAAAGAGTAAAGTTTAATTTATCGACCGACGGTTCTTGGTGGAAGTTCATATTAATAATTTTTGAATTGAGTTATTATCGTGTATCTTCAACCATATTATTATAATTTTGAGCTGCTGTGGACGGTCATCTCTTAATGCTATTATTTTAATCTATTGTTTTCTATTTGTCACATACCTAACTTGTAATGAAGGTTCATTTTGGTTTTGCCTGACGATCAGAGCGGAAGTTCTTGAAAGCTGGTTCGCAAGAATAAATAAAGTTAATAGTGGAATAATTATATATTTTGTTTCATTTTAAAAATTATTAGTAGTGAAAGAGAATGTGACGTAATATTAACAAAGAAATTTTTATAAATTCTGACATTATTGTTAATTCTTTAAAAAATACTAGTAATTGGAAATCATGGCATGAAAGCTGAAGGTAATCATTCCCAGGCAGTTGGCCCCCGTGACACTGAAGCTCCTCTCTGCAAATTTGGAAGTGTTTGCCCTGTTGGGTTCTACAAGTTTGTTGTGGTGGAAGATGAGCGCTGTGGTCGCCTTATAGAGTTTCGTCGATGGGACAGAGCTCAGCGAGGTATAGATGTGCTGCACCGCTCAAGGCTTTATGAACCGTGAGGCACAGTTTGAACTCTACTCTCTTTGGGATTCTCAGCCAACGTAGCTCCTTAAGCAATGGTTTGACGTGTCAGCGCTTATTCTCTCTGTAAATGGTTCCAGCAGCAGCATTAAAGGCTATCTGGAGACAGTTGAGAAGGATTCCAAGAGCTAAATAATATCCAAATATAACCTGTAAACGAAACATTATTTAATAAGGGAAAATAATGTGAAATTTGTGTAACACAAGTAAAAAGTATTTGTAATTTCTTCTCCATTCCTCCCTATTTTATGCTAGTCTACATTTTAGAAAAGGACTCCCACCATTTACCCCTGGATGTTTCAAGAACATCAGTTCTAATATCATCCAAATTCTGCTAGCCTCTTCACTACTACCACTACTACACCATTATAGCATTATCTCACAATTGGGGTGGCCAGCAGACTAGCTGCGTGTAATAAACTTCCAAGGTGTCCTCTTCATGCCAACAAAAATTTAGGAAAATGTGTGTCTGGCGTGAACACATAAATACTCCATAATTTCGAATTATTTTTATGTAGATGTGTAGTATTTATTTTTTTCAAAAGTTCATGCCTCTTCAACATTTACCCAAGATATTAATGAAGTGCTCAAATGGCAATATTGGGACAAGGGAATGAATCTCGCCCAGTGAATGCAATATTATTTATGTAAATGCATAATTATGTCATGAAATTCAACTATGAAGAAAATAAATCATTATTAAGTTTAATCTGTGACCCTCCCCTAGCTCATATCCGAATGCCCCACGATATCTTGTAACAGTGTACAGTGAAAGATAATAAAAATAAATACAGCGATGGGTATATATGAACGGTATGGGACATCAATATAGGTATATTTTCTAACTGGATGCTATTGGATAACCTATAGCAGAAATTCACCGAATTAAAGAGACCAATGTCCCATCCATCCTGAATGTTTAAAATTTTTGTTGGCATGAAGAGGACACCTTGGAAGTTTATTACATGCAGCTGGTCTGCTTGCCATCCCAGTTGTGAGATATGCTATAACGGTGTAGTAGTAAAGAGGCTAGCAGAAATTGGATGATATGAGAACTGATGTTCCTGAAACATCCAGGGGTGGGAGTCCCTTTCTTAAATGTTGACTAGCATAAAATAGGGAGGAATGGAGAAGAAATTCTAAATACTTTTTGCTTGTGTTACACAAATAATACATTATTTCCATATCTTGTAATGGTATACAGTGAACGACAATAATAATAAAAAATACAACTATGATCATCAATTTATATATTTTCGTAATGGGTACTACTGGATAACCTATTATAGAAATTAACCTTTAATTCTACGTACGTACCACAGTTCATATCATCATTTGATCCATATAGGTGTCTCTTGGTCGGAATTTAGCATTTCTGCCTTTGGTCTTGCCCTCCTCGAGGGTGATGAGCATACCTGGGTGCCTGATGTTATGGCCAATCCAGTTGAGTCATTGTAGAACAATAATGTAGTTTTGAAATAATATTTTTCACTCATCTTCTTATAGCCCGCTAGACTAGAATCTCGAGGGTCCGAAACCATGTTCTTTGCGTCGCCTGTTACAGGATGGAGGCCTTGTATATCTCCAATGAATGAGAATATAGGACAAAGGTCAAATAAACAACACATTCACTGTTCACGACATAATTCCACAATGTATTATTCGATTTAAAACTAGTTTCACAACTACACTTCAAAACAAACGACTCCGACAAAACTAACAAACAACACCAAATTTTATTTGCGTAAAAAACACAGCAAGATAAAAAAAAAGTATTGGAAATACACTAAAATAAATATTATTCTAAAAAATAAACAAACTTGCGTCGCACATAAAGTTTAAAAGGTGGAAAGATACTTTTAGATTGCTAAAATGTACCTCCATAGCAATCTTAAGTTTTGACAGTTGTTAGATTGCGTTTAAGACGTCTATTAAGATTTGACCTTGGCAATGTTGTGTCAAGAGTACCGATTTCATAGAAATATTAAGATCTTAACGAATTTTTAAGACATCAAAGTAGATCGGTCTAAAAGTTAAGATTTAGATCGTGTTCAAAAGTACGAATTCGCCATTTTAAGATGCAAACAAGATTAGATCGTATTTAGATTGTGTCGGGAGTAGGGCTGCTGTACCATGGCAAGAACGATCAATATGTACCAACATATATACATCGATCAATGATTTATCTATTTATCTTGATATAAAAATAAATTAATTAAGAGTGTTCATCATCACATTACTAACACACACAGTCGAGGAACAGTTGGGTCGTCAACCTGACATATCCGAAAATAACTCAAATTCACTTCCTGCTGAATGTTGAAACTTACATTCATCATACACATCGAGTTTATTTTACAAGTTTTCTTATTTACAAATTAATTTTTATTTCGTCTTCAGAATTCTATTAATCTTTTTCAATTTATTCATTAGGATTATTCTGGTTTCACGTGACAATTTTACATAAAAATATATATCAAAAAAAGACAATTTTGTATACGATGTGTGTATAAATAAATAATTACGTATTTGAAGTTTCACCTAGTTCCTGATAGTCTCATGATGAATCTTTCTCCGAAGATACAAAATTTTAGAGACAAGTCTATTTATTTCTATTTATAGAGTTTCAGGATGGGTCTCATCGCTGAAAAAGTATACGTAGGTACCTAACACTGGGTGTGTTATTCATACATGCAAAAAAGCAGCGCATGCCTACAAAAGAAAAGCTGGGTATTGTCTTAAATTGATGAGCTAAATTTGAAAAACGAACATATAGTGTATATGTATTTCCGTTCCATATATATACATTAGAATGACAAGCTTGTTGTATAGATTAGGTACTATGTTATATTCCTGTGACGCTGTTGCTGGCGTTTTTCTGTCCACATCTTTAATTTCAATATTCTAAGCAAAAGCCTCAGTCTCTGTGAAAGGAACAAATGGAATCTACCTATCTCATTAATTTGAAACTCAATCGTAATAATTATTCATGAAATATACATAATTCAAAATACTCAATCGCGTAAATGAAACAAACTTTTCACAGAGCTATTATTTACTTGTTACCGTAAGTATAAAATAGTTTTCAATTTCACCTCTATTTACGAGTACGTTCAACATTGTATAAACATTTTATAACTTCAATCAAGTTAAGTAGGTAACGTTGTTATGAGATGAAGTGTTGAAAAATGAAAGATACAATTGCTAACCAGTTTATATACATAATTAACATCAAGAATAAACAACAAAAAAATAAAACAAACAAATAAATACAAACATGATGTAAGTATATACTAAAATATCATAGATAATCTACTAATAATACTACTAGCTACTATACTATCATAGAATAATATCGTCCCTCTTCTGACTAACTGTCGTAGGTATCTGACATTTTTGACGAAATCGAGTTATGATCATCAATGCGTAGGTACCTACTTATATGTGCCCTGCATGTCCTCACTGAAGATCACACCTGTAACTGTTACCGTTATCCTGGAACAGCTTTCTGATTTTTTGTCGTATCTACGAATAATTCTAAATAAAATGTGTTGTGGTATCTACAAATTCCTCAAAATTTCATCACAAAAATGATTCTGAGATAGATAAGGATACAAATAAAATAATGTAATATATTTACACTGTATCATACAACTAGGAGAAACGAAAATATACACACCAAAGCACTAAAAACGTTCTCATGAACAATTTACATTTTAGCAGATACGACTGTTATGTGGTGTTCTCACTTTGGCGAATATCGCCAGGCACCAAAATATCGCCAGCCATTTGAACCGTGTGAACAAAATGACAGCTAGTTTGAAACGATAAAAACCAGTAGAAACGATATCGTCTCGAGTTGACCACCTTCCAACATTTTCGGCCGCTTGAACGATTCGCGCATGCGCAGATGTGCGCGGCGTTCGTATCTATGGTAAAAACTTTATAACCTATAAATTTTATAATGTTTCCCGCTTCGTGACAGCTGTTATCTTTTTTGTTGGTTTGTGGCGTTTGTTTCCTTAATTAAAAGGCGCCTTATAACATCTACTATAACATTTTCGACTAAAAATAAACACTTCGCGATCTCCATCTCAACGCCATTTTGAAAACAGTGTCAAAATCAAAGCGCATCTGACAGATCGTTTCTAAATCGGTGGACTGTGTGACGATAAATGGGCGTACGGCGAATTTTGTTTTTTCGCCTGGCGTTATATTTTGAAATTCGCCTGGCGATATTCGCCAAATGTGAACACCCCATTAGTCAGAAGAGGGATGATAATATCCCACAAGTGGAGAAGCCAGCACCAATTGCGTGTAATATAACATTAGAATATTAATTTATTTATTATGATGGTTTTCATTATTAATTTATTATGATGATTTTCATTTTCGTTTTTTCCACAAATTGGGAAACCAGTGGTCTAATTACACGTAGGTACCAAACATGTGAGTCATCCACTCCGTGTCAATAAAAGTTAAGACATACAAGATAAGCGGCATGCTTAATCGCTGAACTCAATAATTTTTACGAACTCCTGCCTATGAAGACATTGTAAATCAATGTGTAAATCAATCAATGAAAATATAATTTAATTATAGTGTATTGAATCATTTTATTCACTTTTTTCAATATGCAGGTAATAATAATATTAATAAAAATCTTTATTTCACAGAAAAATCAACATAAGATAATTAACATGGCAGAATTTTCACTAGACAAATAAATTTATAACTAACCCATTTATTTATTTATTTATTTTATTCTTTACTGTACATTGGTTACAATATTACATAATATTTAATTTAATATTTATTTATATTAAATTAAATATACTCGGATACTCGGAGATTGCAGACCATTGTATACAACATGATCATTCTATTGACATGCAAGGTACTAAGCTCTTGCACTCCGAGTCTAAGATTAGCAAATTAAATGCCTTGGAGATTCTTGAAATCCATAAAAACAAGAACAATTTGGTGAATATCCAAATACCATATGCATCTCCTTTGTTAATATACCCATCTCCTTCCCTCTTATCAAACACCCTCAACTCCGCCCTTTCTCCCCCACCTTCAAACTCCCCCCCCCCACCACTAGTATAAGTTAGTAATAGAAAACAGACTCACTACATATGAACTTAAACTAATTAGTCCTCCTGATGATGCCAAGTAGAAGCCTTGGCGAAAACGTTTGAGGTGAATAAATTTAATTTGGAAATTATACAGTGTTTTTAAATTCATTTTAATAATATTTATTTTATAATTTAATTTATTTTTTATCAAGATTATTGTAGTCATTATGTTTTCATTGTTTTGTAACTTCTATATGTTGTAAAATTGTCCACTTTATACTTGTAATATTTTGTAATCAAAGGCAATTATGCCGTAAATTATTAAATAAATAATAAAACTGTGTCATAAAAATAACAGTTATATAATTCAATGTACCTACAGAGGGCGAGTTTATCGCTAAAATACGATGTCTTCCAACTAACCCGGGTTATACATATGTGACTTTTTATAACGACTGTTTCCAATGCAACGGCGATAAGCGGACATATTAATTTTAATAATTCAAGAGTTTTTGTGTTTACGCTGTGGAAATCCATTTTTAATTTTAATAAATAAAATATAAAAATATATTATTGAGCACTGTTTAATCTCCACTATGTTAGGTTGAATACCTACTACCCCTTCCACTACCTGCACCCTTCTCACCACATAAACAACAACACTCACAATTTTTAGATTTCAGTTTCCCTGAAGATGCCTACAAGTATAGGCGAAAACGTTCGGTATTCAACCTAACATAGTGGAGATTAAACAGTGCTCAATAATATATTTTTATATTTTATTTATTAAAATATTAATTTTAATACATTCTATAATCTAAAATAATTTTCCAATACCTATTGGAATAAGAACATTTTTTTTTTCGTCAAATTTTACGAACATCCAACTTATGCCTAATTTCCCTCTCAAGACACGGTACAAATTGCAGTTAGATTTTCTTGGCCATGAAATTATTACCAATTGACAACAGACAGATTGATGGTTTATGTTATAATATTCAAACGAGTGGATGGTCTTGAGAAGAATAGAATAGAATAGAATGTTATAATATTTTCGTCGTTGCATATTCCAAAGGAGGTATGTGCAAACATTTTTATTTAGGCATATTCTTTAAAAACTGTTCATTAGGGCATTAAATTTGTTGTTTGAACTTTTTATTGGCATGTGATATTATTCTTTAAGTATTGAATTTTAATATTTGATACTTAGAATCACTTTATAAAATAGTTACGACGTCATTGTAAGCAGTTTATTCTAGAAATTAATTTCAAAACATTTACAAATTCACATACCCCTTTTTAAATATGCAACGACTTTTATTTGAATAGGTACACAATTGCTGTCAATGAAATTTTACATCTGCGAGATGGAAACAATACATAAATTGGAAAATTTCATAATAAGATCAAAGAAATGTTATTTCGTGTATTGTTTTAATATGAATCGAATATATATTATGTTTACAACACTCATAATACTTATATGAAATAAACAAACAATCAAACTGAATATTGGCAGATGAAACTTGTCAGTAATATTGTTGATTTCAACAAAATATTTCACAAAACAATACATTGGATGAAGTTGGAGTTTGGACCGGATTTCAAAACAATTAATTAATGTAAACATGCAATGAACAGAATATATTTAAGCAACTTAAAAACAACAATAATAATTGCAATATTTAAAATCCTTTGTTTTAATAATCAAAAGAAAGAAATTAGAATTAATAAATGTAAAATAAAATACCTAAGGAGGGTTATACCCGGATATCTTGAAAGTGTATTTTAGTATTATTTTTTTATTAAAGATTGTAGACTAAGAATGGCAATTTAAATAAACTTCTTAAAAG